>CANYCX010212332.1:0-17568 GCA_948193385.1 Breynia disticha f. nivosa | reverse complement strand
GCTGGTCTTTTGTTGTTCATGTATTTATTCTTCAGTGTAAATGAAGTAGCCTGAAAAATGGTAGGTTAGTTCTATATTGTAACTTTCAGTAGTGAAGGAACTGTAACCGTAAGTATTGTGTTAGTTTGGTTTTATTTTTCTTTGTTCATCTTACCTTCTTTGTAATATATTCGTGTAGCTTGAATATTTACTCTAAACCATATTGGTTCAACAGGACAAGGAAAGATGTTGAGATTTTGGCCACTCCTTTCTTGTAGGATTTGTTTTTCTGAAACAGCTTCGTGGTCTCCACCTGGCAATGATAAGTGCCAAATCCTCACTTATTTCCGTATTAAAACAAATTATTTCACCTCCTAAATCCGTGTCGTAACCATTTTGATTACATATATACATCATCATGCTTAACCTATAAACCTACCTACATCTATCCACCCAAATTATTTCACATCTTTTCTATCAGCCCAAAAACACGTTTATAGCAATTTTATGAAAATCGGATAGAATCGGTCGGTCGAATTGGTAAACCGTTGAATCGACCACTAGTTTGGTTTGGTTTTACCATTCAAATTGATATGCTTAGGTGAAAATTGAGTTCAAACTATGATGAAAAGTCCGTCTGTTTAATTTGACTAAGAAGCAAGACCGTTAATGTTAAAAGTGCTTAGTTGATTAATTGGAATACTAAATGATAACGTTATGTTGAAGAGGGATATTGTGACTGCAACATCTTTCTTTGTCCAAATCTACATTTTCATTTAAACAGTTGAGTTAGATATTTTGCTGAAACAGCTTGGAATTTCATTCTCCAAATCACATCCAATTCCAAACTTATGCACATAATTTCCACAGAGCTGCCAAATACTTAAATTCTACATCGTAATCATTTTTGATTGGGTCTATGCATCCTGTTAAACCTACAATGGCCCTCCGCACCTCTTGATTCAATCCACCAAACTTGTTCCTACCAAATATTTTCAAGTTGAATAACTATTATTTATTTATTATTTGTTTTTAATAAATTATAATGTAACACAGTAGCTAATAAAGTTATAGACGCTACATGCATATGATTTATTTTATAGGGGCATTTAGATACGTGCCACATGGCAATAGCCAATTAAGACGTATACATGATACTCGTCATTAAATATTTTATTTTTAATTTTCAAATATTTAAATATAAAGTGATTTTAACTTAAATTATTTGAATTTGAATTGTTTTTGGAAAACAAAAATAGGGTAAAATGGAGGATTTTCTATAGCAGAGAATATTTCATAACATCTGTTTATTATGTTTTTTTTATAAAAAACATCTGTTTATTTATAAAAATAAATAGAAACATAACAAAAACTTGTATAACAAAAATTTACATCAAAACATCTCTGTATTCGGCATTCATTTTTGTAGGTGTAAGCAAGTTTTTTGTAGTATTTTAAAAGAATTTGTTCCATTGCATAGTGTAGAAGGCAGATATTTCTTTCGGAAAAATGACGTGTTACACACTTTGAATTCATAATGATCTGTTTTAACAAAACGCACTTACAATCAATCTATGCTGGAATCTTTGAATTTTCAGGCTCAAAATTTTCTACCAGCCACTGGAATAACGATAAACTTCCAAAACCCGTCAAGGCCCCACCATGTCCCCTGAATTCCTTATAAACCCCCATACTCTAGTTCCCAGAAAAACTCAGAAACAGGCAATTTATAGCAGTAAAGTGTGAAGTAATAGATCTCAGTGAAGAACATGGCCAAGTATTCAGTTGCGTTCATGGTAGTGGTAGCAGTATCGATGCTAGCGGTAACTCATTATGTGAATGCAAAAATCTCATGCGAGGAAATCACTGCACTACTCACTCCTTGCATCCCCTACGCTGTGTTTGGCGGAGAAGTGCCGGAAGCTTGTTGTTCCGGCATTAAGCAGTCACTTGCACTGGTGAAGACCAAAGAGGATTTGAGGCTCAAATGTGAATGTGTTCAGAATGGTGCTGCTAATATTCCCGGACTTAGCTATGAACGTGTTAATGAGCTTCCTGCTAAGTGCGGAACTACGTCTCCGTATGTTGTTAGTCCGAATACCAACTGCTCCAGGTTAGTAATTATACGATTAGACACAACACGAATATCGTTATGTTTTACTGAGTAATACATGAACTCTTTATTTTACTGGGTATCATTATGTGATCTGATTAATTGAGTTGAGTTGCTTTGATCTGCAGCTTGGGATGAAGACCAAATGGAAAAGGAACAAATTGATAATTTCAGAACTGAGGAAAGAAAATAGTAGATTAGTATATCGTCGTTTAGAGTATCGTGCTCGAAGAAAATAAAACTGTTGTATGAATCGCATGGAAAATGATAATTATATGTTTATTGTAATATCAACATGCTTGTCTCCTTAATACAGGAGACGACTCAGCTGTCCTGAAACCTACATGCATGTCTCCTTTATGAATCCTTTTATTTTTCTAACATGAATATGTTTGGTTAATTAATTGGACCGACAGTTTATTGGTCAAACTGAAAATTTATTAGTCAAATCAATAATTTAAAAATAATACAAGTAAATAAATCAATATGTATGTATATAAAATTATTTTTTTTCAATACTTAAAACCAATCCAATTAACTAATTTCCCACATGTTTGATATCAATTCCCTTATAGACCGGTCTGAATGATAAAATCGAACCGGATCAGTGGTCGATCCTCCAACTTGACCGACCAATTCGATCCCATTTTTATAAGACTGGTTAGCTATCAACTTCTAAAATAAGAGGGGGATGACAATAGTTCATTTTGATACACAAAAATATGACAGTTTACAGAGATACAAATGATTGACAACAGCATCATTGCATCTAAACCCACAAGAATCTCCTTAGATTTCTGCATGTTGTAAACTACCAGATTGGAAACCAAATTACACGACAAACGTGACACAAACATTTGCAACAAAACCTGGGTGTTTCCCTTTTTCACTAGAACAACCCTAAGAATAACAATCAATATTTTGAACCCCCACAATATAAATAATGAAGAATGGAATAATTTCTGCTTGACTGGATGTCAATCTATGAACAAACTAATCACACACGCATGCAAATACAATTTGTCAGCAGCCAAATTCCGTTAAAAAGTAGAGCTACTTTCACTAGTAGAAAGCGAGGGGCCTTCTGATTTTACAATACTTAGTCCTTTACTACTGATATCAAGTCCCTGCAATCGGCCAAGCGGATCATTTTGCATTATATCTGTGAGAGAATGAGAATGAGAACTCATCTGATGTAAGTGGCGTGTCGGCACGGTAGGTTGGGCGTAAGTAAATGGCGGCAACTGCATGTTGGGGTGGTTACCAGGTTCTTGTTGAGGAAGTGTGAAAAAATTTGATTGGTTGAGTTGTATTTGGTGCATTCCCAAGTTGAATGATTCTGAGGGACTCAACATTTCACCTGTGGCTATCTTAAGTCTTTCAACTTCCTTCTTCAGGGCTTCATTAAGAGCTGTAGAATAATGATTAACCAATTTGAGAATTTAGATGTAACAGAAAATGATTTTAACACTGTAAACATGAAAAGACAGGGGGTTACCATCACGCAACTGAGCCTGTTGCTCCATAGCTTGTAATCTAAGCTTAAGCTCTGTATTTTCCGTAGTCAGACCATTGGTGTCCCTCTATAAGAAAACAATAGTTACAAACCAAAAGTAACATCCAAATTAAGATGCATTCTAAAAACAAAAGGCTTCCTCTACATGATTATGCGCATAAACAAACCTGGAATAGTGTGAGTTGGGCTGAAAGAGTAGTGGCTTCTGTTTGAAGGGTCTGGACTTTGCGCTCAAGTTCTAACATATACCGAGCTTTTCTTTCTTTTGAGCGAGCAGCCGATTGCCGATTGGCAAGTATTCTGCAGGTAAAAATGATTTTTTTGAGCAAAAAGCAAGCAATATCACCATAAAAGAAAGATTTCAGGGAAAAAAGGAACAAACTTAGAAAAACTAAAGAACAATTCATTATACAAGCTGAAAAGAAGTTTCAGTTTAATGCATCATTTTAATTCAGATGACTAAGCATAGAAATCATCAGAAAAAGGAAACGGAATCCTAAATCAGAAGGAACCGTAGTTTCTATATAGTGGCATTCAAAGAGAGAACAGAGATATCTATTTGCATAAAAAATGTAAGAGAGAGTGAATCTAACAGCACAGATCACTTTCGATCTACAAATTATTCAAGAATGTCACTACAAAGAAAACAACCGATCCAAGATTCCAACAAAAAATATTAATTGCAAACTTCAACAGTGATTCTATGTCAGCATATCAATAAGACAAACTATCAACTTCTCACAAGCCAACCACCAATCAAAACACATCATCCCTTCCAAAAAGGAAAAAAAATCTCAAACCCAAAATGATCTAAAAAACTAGTAACACCAAATTACTACCATTTCATGGAAACCAACAAAAATCCAGAAACCAATTCCTTTAAATCCTCAACATTTAAAAAAGAAATAAAAAAACCTTTTAGCTCTTTTAGGATCAAGATTCCAAAGCTCAGCCAACTTATCAGGAGGCATAGCTTTCTTAGCCTCCATGACCGCTCCAAATAAGCCTCCATCTACCGAATCAGAATGCTTATGCTTCGTCTCCCCATTACTCTTACCATCATTTCCTCCAACATCAAGTTTGTCCACATCAATGTAGGTCGAGAACAAGTCATCCTCCGAACCCATCTCCTCCGATGAACCACCCTGGGATAGATCCATCATTATTAAGTTGGTCATGTCGTCTGGGAGACGGAACGAGAGTTCCGAGTGGGCACGCCGATGGTGACGGAAGGAGGAGGTGGAGGTTGATGTTGTGGCATTGGTGCTGCCTTTTGGATCTCCTTCTTGGTGCTTTCTTTCCATTTTGTTTTCTTTGTTGGCTCGGGGATTCAGGAGAAATGGTTTTTCTGTTACAAGTAGTTATTATTGGCGTTGTCGGGAGAAAGAGAGAAGGGTAAAATGGAGAGTAAGACCATCGACAACTATGAGTCGCGCTCCGAGTTCATCCCACAACTATCCATGTCAGATTGACAATTTTTTTTTAAATAGGTCTTCCCCTTACTTGCCTCAACCCAACTAAACTAGCCTAAGGCTCGTAAAGCACTCCTCATCCAACAACCCAATTAGGCTGACCTCTCTGGCGTGGAGTGGGCAATTTCCATTAATACTTAAATCAGGAGTAGGCCTAAAAGACCTTAAAATAAAGAGAGGGTTACATACAATGGGAGCATGAGTCCCTATCCTATCAGAATACAACAGGGAATAAAGATAGTGGGGGATGCCCACTAGATCAACAAACTGGTAATCTTCATACGCCAAACTATCTCGGGCTAGGATATGTGCTGCTTTGTTGGCTTCACGGAGAATGTGCTTACATTTCCAATTTGGATGGGACGAGAATATCTGTCTAATTTCCCATAACAGAGCTAAATGCTTGCCTTTCCATGGTTTCTGATTGGTAATGAAATCCACAGCCAATTCAGAGTCCGTTTCTATTGTCAACTTCTGAATACCTTGAGCTAGTGCCCATTTAGCTCCGTAGAGGATGCCCTATAGCTTGGCAAATAAAGGAGAACACCAACCCAGCCCGACTTGGAAACCTTCTCTCATAAAACCTTGCTCGTCTCGAAGCAATCCTCCTGCCGAACAGTGTCCCCCCCGAAGGTTTGTTGCTGCATCGACATTCAATTTGAGTGTGCCTGGGGGTGGTTTCTCCCAATGGGCAAACTTCCTTCTTCTCACCTGACAGGTCCACCACAGATTCGTAATGGATAATAAAACATTGTGGTAATTCCGAGCCATTGGAATGCCTGAAATCTGAGTGTGTGCAAAATATTTTTGTTTTCAAATACCAATTGGTTTCTTGCTTCCCATAGCTTCCACGCCACAACACCAAACAACAGTGACCAACTAAAACCCCCAAATTTAATGTTTCTTTGCTTCAAATTAAATTCCAAAAAACTTTGGAGGTCGTGGGAGAATAACCGAAGCTTCAGGTGACCAGGAAACACAGAAAGCCAAGTCTGACGAGCTTGGGGATAGTCTCGAATGGCATGTAGAACAGTCTTATTCTGGGTCGAGCAGATGACACAGGCTGATGAGGGAGAGAGCCGATGTCTGTATCTTTGAGCATTTGTAAACAATCTGCCTTTAAGAGCCAATAGAGAACTTACCGGAGGATGTGAATTTCCATATTTTACAGTCATCCGGGGCATTTGATATGAGAGCCCTATAACTCTGCAGTAGATTGACAATCGATGACAGGAGGAGTTGCAAAGCCTGTCCTAGACCAGATTCATACACCTTAGCCACAGATTGGAGTGTGTTTGGGGTTGGAACATTGCCCTCAACATGATTAATGAGCGGACCTGCACCCTTCACCCATTCGTCTGTCTAAAATTTGGTTCCCCTACCATTACCAATCGACTACATTGAAGCCTGGTTGACTGCTAGTAGCACCTTCAAGATGCTACGCCAAATCGGTAAAAGACCTGTTCTTCTAGACCTAGTGAAATTAAGAGGCAAGCCTTTGCAGTATTTATGTCAAAGGATCCGACTCCATAAGGCTTGAGGGTCATTTTGCAATCTCCAACACAGTTTTATTAGGAACGCCCGATTGACGTCCACAGCTGGTTTAAGCCCTAGACCACCACTATCTTTCTTTGCACAGACTTCTTCCCATTTCATAAGATGCACTTTTTTGTCTCACTAGATCCACCCCAGAGGAATTGTCGTGTGATACTATCCAACTCTTGACATATACCTTGTGGTAGCTGAACCGTTTGCATTACATAGTTGGGTAATGTGGACAAGGTGGATTGAATGAGTGTGAGGCGACCCACTAAACTCAGAGATTTATTTTTCCAGACGTTCAGTTTCTTGCGAGCACTCACAACCAGGTATGCAAATTCAGACCTTCGCAATCTGCCATTAAAAAGATTGATGCCCAAGTATTTTCCTAAGTTAGCCACCCTCTCGAATCCACTCATCTGAGAAATTTGAGAAGCAGCACTGGTATGAGTTGACCGTGAGAAATACAAATTTGTCTTGTCTATGTTCACCTTTGTACCTAATTCTGAACAGAATGAATTCAAACAATTCATAATAGTAGACATTTGGCTTATGGAAGCTTCACCAAAAAGGATCAGATCGTCGGCAAAGAAGAGATGTGAAATTTTGGGACCTGCTTTAGCAACCGAGAGAGGTCTCCAATAACCACGGCTAACCTCATCCTTTATGCAGAACGCTAATCTTTACATATATAGTGCAAAGAGATATGAAGATAGAGGATCACCTTGGCGCAATGCCCTAGATGGTGTGAACTCAGATGAAGTTTTACCATTCCATAGAACTCTCATTTTGATAGGGGTTACACAATTCATAATGAGGGTTACCAGATTTTCTGGCAGACCTATACAACGAAGAGTATCGGCTAAGAAGCTCCATCTCACTCTATCATATACTTTTTCCAAATCCACCTTAATCGCCATTACCCCTTTCTTCGTTCTCAATGACCGCATAGTATGCACCAATTCCTAGACTATGATTATGTTATCCACAATCTGGTGCCTCGGTATAAAACTGGATTGTTCCTCTCCAATCAAAGAAGGCATCAAAGGCTGAAGTCTTCCAACTAGGATTTTAGAAAGGATCTTATAATTCATATTGCAGAGCCCAATTGGTTTGAAATGAGAGATGAATTCAAGGTGAGGGACCTTTGGGATAAGCGAGATCAGAGTGGAGTTAACTTTTGTTAAGTTGGAACCATCTTGGAACAGAGTATGGATCCATTTCATGAAATGCTCTCGGATAGAAGGTCATTGACTTTGATAAAAAGCAGAAGATAGGTCATCCGATACAGGAGCCTTAAAACTACCCATTGATTTACTAGCTCGAAGAACTTCTGCTTCAGAAGGCAGGTCAGTAATCCCATTAGAAACTAAAGGCTCGATAGGTTTAAAAGCCAGAACAGATTGATGGGGATAGGAACCTGATTCCTCAGTGTAAAGTTCTCGAAAAAAACAGACTGCTAATTCCTGCAACTGGGATGCATCCGAAATTCTATTGCCTGGAGAGTCAAGTAAGGAGAGGAATCTCCTCTTGTTGTGTTTAATGACTGCAGACTTATGGAAATAGGACGTGTTTTTGTCCCCAAGAGCAAGCCATGTATCACGTGCTTTCTATTTCCAATACATTTCTTCTTGTAAACCCGTGTACTCCAACTCCTCCTAAATAGAGTTCTCCAGACTAAGAAACTTATGGGATCGGTGGACTTCCAATGCTTTTTGAACCCCCGCTAAGCGATTCATTAATTTATGTTTCCTTTAGAATATATTGCCAAAGTGTTTCCTGTTCCAATCCGTAACTTGCTCTTTGAAAATTGATAGTCCATCCAAAAATGTGACCTCAGCTGACCAAGACTCCTTAACAATTATGGAAAAGTGCTCATCTAACGGCCAAGAGGTGAGAAACCTGAATGGCTTCTCCAAATGAGGTGAGGGTTGATCATGGAGCCTAAGGAAAATTGGTCTATGATTCGACTTTCGCCGTGGAAGATGATTACTGAATAAAGAGGGGAAGGATAGTTTCCATTTATCGTTACAGAACATCTAGTCAAGTCTCTCCAATACGCCAACTCTTTCCCAGGTAAATTATTGACCTCTGACTTTTAATTCGAGTAAATTACAATCCTATATACAATAGCTGAATTCCCTAGCTGTACACGAGGACAATGAGGCACCTCCTTTTTTTGTCTGTCTCAACATAGAATTAAAATCAACCGCTAAGATCCAATTAGCAGAAACGGAGGGAGCAATTTGTCGTATAGACCTCCATAAGTCAATTCTAGTAGTCGGGGTAGGGCTCCCATGGACTACGGTAAAGAAGCAGGTATTGTTCCTCCACTCAATGTGAGTTGTCCAGATTGGGGGATAACCTGGATGTTGAGATTCGGATCAGACCAGAGCAGCCAAATTCCACTAGAGAAACCAACTGCTTCTTCCCTATGATTAAAGCTAAAACCCAACTCCTTTATTATAGCATCTTCATTGAACTACTAACCCAAAGCTCAATTAATACCAACAAAATAAGTTTATACATAAGAACCATATCACGACAAAAAGCTTTAAATTTATTACTAGCACAACCTCTACAATTCCATACTAAGATCATTAATAAATATGGATAGAAAGAGTAAGGACTAGGGAATACTTAACTCAGAGGAGTAGTCGTGTCCACAGGGACCACTGTTGGAGTCTCATAGCATTCCTTTCGATTCCTGTCTGAGAGACTGGGAGCAGAGTCTAATCTGGAGGAGAGGGGGTTAGCTGAATTATAGCCCCTAGTATCTACATCCTTGGAGTTAGGTCCAGAGAGTGGATCCGATGAGGGATTACGATTTTCCTCCTCCGGCACTATCGATATAGAAGGTAGATGAGGTTTCTGAGTGTTATGAAGTACACAAGCAGGGGGATAGGATCTGTCTGGCTGACTTTGGATTTAGTAGCGTGAACAATTTTCTTGTTAGGGGTATTCATTGTGGAGGGGCAGATGGGGGCCTGGCAGAGTCAATCTGTAGAGCTTTCTTCTTCGCTAATTTGGAACCCGAAGGACCTGACTGCTTGCCCGAAGAAGATGTGCTTGAGGGTTTATTAGGTGGGAGATTCTCTTTATTACTTACAGGGGCTTTGAGTGAAACCTTAGGAATAATCTCCTTTCCCTTAAATGTCTTGTGCTGCGTACCATTTTGTGTTGGTGGGGGGTTAACATGAGGGGCCTGTGATACTGAGGTCTTTATTCCTCTGGTTTCTACTGCATAGAAAGACTCCTCTAGGTTAGCAATAACTGAGAATCGGGATCCTTCAACAATCTCAGATCCCTCTGATCCTGAGGACTTATAGTTCCTTTTCGGGCTTTGGGTAGTGGTTTGTACTTGAAGAGGGGGTGCGACATAGTCTGGGGGCGTCTGATTGGGTTCTGGAGGTAATTCGAGTGGTTTCCTTCTCTGGTCGTCTTCTTCTAGTCGGGGCTATCATCCAATTACCATATGCATGACACAACTCTGGCCTGTCTTGTTCAATAATATCCATCATAAACTCTTCTAGGGGGACAAATTCAGCTGGTTTGGCATCTGAGGAGCCTTCATTGAGTTCTAAGCAGGTGTCAGTTTTATGGCCATATTTGCCACAATGAAAACAGATGGAATGGAGTCCCTCATACTCCACAATTCGGACGCGCCTCCTGAAGCTAAATTTAGAAACTAAAGGTTTGTTTAGGTCAATCTCCACACTCACTCTGGCGTATTGACCTCGAGAAACCTCTAACGTTGTTTCATCTACTCGCAAGGTTTTCCTCAATTTGTCTCCAATTCTGGCCAAGAAAATTTTATTGAAATATTGAATGGGTAATTTATGCACCCTTATCCACACTGCTGCCTTCTTGATTCTATCTGTTTTTGGGTCAAAAGCAGGGAACCATCGTTGAACAGTCAGGTAATGGTCAGCTACTAGCCACGGACCACCATAGAGTGTGATCTCATAATTTGCATCATTAAGGAGCTGAATAACATAGTAATTGTTGTCCACATCAATAATAATCTTCTGCCCTTATGGTTTCCAAAGGTTGATTATGCGATTCTTGATGGTGGTAAACCCTACATTTCTGCCGAGTACTTTCACAATAAGTGCTTTGCACCATTGTTTGCACATCAATTTGTACTCTTCTTTGCTCAACACAATGACCGGGCAATCAGGGTCCTCGGTATCATCTTCATCATCTTCTTCAAACCAGTCCACTTCTTCATCGTCTTCTTTAGCCTCCTCCATGTGTACTTTTGGGACTCCCAATAGAGTGTCTTTAAAGGAGGGAAGTTTCCTTTTCTCTGGTGAATCCAACTGTGGTTGATTTGCTGCAGAGGTGGAAGAGTTGGTAGTACTCCATTTACCCTTCTTGTTACTTGGGATGGTCTGGGCTTGGGTAAGGGAGGGGAAGTGTTGGTCCATGGTAGTCTTACCAATAGCGGTAGTATGGGAATCAGGTTGATGCAGGTCTGGCATCGCCGTCAAGGAATCAGGGGTAAGGATTTGAGTCCATGAATCCCGATTTGATTTTACTGAAACTGCATTAATTACATAAAATTAAAATTATTTTTTATTAAATAAATAAAATATTCAAATTTATTTTTATCAGATTAAACTATTAAAAAATTTTATCTCATTAAGTTTCCTTAAAAAAGAAACTCATAATAAAATTTTGACGGTTAACTCAACAATCACAATTCCTAATTTTTCTCACTAACCAAAAGACTTATTTTACACTTCTATTTCATTCATCATTCTACTGAATTATTTTTAGTTCTTATTTTTTTATATAACTTAATATTTCATATTCTAACTTAATTAAAAATAAAAAATTATAAAAATTACGATAACTTAAAATAAAAAATACGTAATTTTAAAAGTATAATATTTTGTCATCCTTGTATTATATACATAAATGTTCTCTAGTTTGTTATTTAAAAATTTTAGGGACTACAAAAAATAAATTATTGATACTACATTAATAAAATTAATAAAAATCCTAACTTAAATTGATTTGTAGAAAATTTGAAAATCACTATAATTGTGTGAATTAACACAAAAAATAAAAAAAATTATGCATATAACACGACGAATTATTATAGCCCTATTTTAAATACAACATTACATTAATAATTTAAAATTAAAAATCACATCATTTTAAAATAAAAAATACAGTAATGAAAATAAAAAATAAACAAGTAGGCTCAATCATCATTATTCTCACGTGATATGTAACACCACCAAATTTATTATTTATTAATGTTAATTAATGTGTTGGGATAATTGGTAATTGAAATGATAAATATCGGAGTAAAACACCATTAATAGTTGGAATTTTTATTTAAATACAATACCCAAATAATAAGATTCATTTTTAACATATTTGAAAATTAATGGAGGTGATTAATGGTATAAGTGAGTATATTTTGAAAGAATATGGCACACCCTACAACACGCAATGCCTGAGGCCGTGTTGAGGAAGAGGCACATACACGCCTTGATTTTTGGCTGCAAGAAACAAACATGCAAAGGCTAATCAACCTAAGACATCAAACTCAACTCCATATCCAATCTAATCTTTAAAATATCATCACTAAATTTATTAAAGTATTCAAGGTCTCATCACCGGCCAATTTACAAAATTGATCAATAAAAATGAAGAAAATGACTCATTGAGTCCCCTTTTTAAAAATTTTTTTACTAAAATTTACCGTCAATGTTACTTATAACTATATTCATCTAAATAATGTAAAATGGGTTTTCTCTTTATCCACTTTTATACTTTATTTACCTATTTTTTATTATTGCCGTTATTGTCTTCGTAATTTAATATTTTTGTTTCACATAAAAATCATTCATCTTCCCCTGTTTTATTCGACAGTTTCATCAACGATATTTGTGGTTTGAATGTGCTCAGTCCTTGTTATAAATATGCATTCTTGAACATGTACGTATTTACATTTCTTGGATTCCACGCCTATTAAATAAACCATTGACCATATATAAATAAAAAATTATCACTTATTTGATTTGAGTTTTACTATTCACATAAATTTGTAAGTGAATTAATAGCAAATTGATAGAAGAAATCGAAACTATGGGAAATGCTCTTATGTTTTCAATCAGGCATCGATGATTGCACCACGTCCGCTCTAATGGTGCTTATCAAGTCAGATAAGACAAACTATTTCTTTTTTGTCCCCAACAGCAGCTCCATTAATTCCTGTCAACTGAAGGCACGTTTTGTATCCTTTCTGGTCCCAAATATTGATAGCAACTAATGACAAATACATTATCCTCTGGACGATTAAAGATAATTTTATCTGGTTAGGAATATTTGCTACTTAAATCCATTTTTCATTCAAGCTTTCAAGCTCTACTTGTTACCTTGAAACAAGTCAAAATCTCCATAATTACATTTTATTCTTGAAAGCTTCTGCAGAACCCTAGATTGGTCACCTATGTACAACGCTACTGCAACTTTTGAAGCTTCAAATGGGGAAAGGAGTAGTGCTACAACAAATGACTTCTACACTAATGGAGCCTCAGGTTTCAGCAACAACATGTTGATAGCTTTAGCAGCATTGATGTGCGCATTAATATTCGCGCTTGGCCTAAACTCACTCGTACGTTGTAGTCTGAGATTATGCAGCCAGAGATATTCATTTGATCCTGAACGAGTTGCTGCAACGAAAACAAGAGCATTACATCGGATTCCGGTGGTAGCATATAAATCAGAAGTGAGTGTCGCAGCGACAGATTGTCCGATTTGTTTGTGCGAATTTTCGGATGGAGAGAAGGTAAGGGTATTGCCAGATTGTAATCACGGTTTCCATGTCAGTTGTATAGATAAATGGCTGATGATACACTCAACGTGTCCGCTATGCCGGAAACAGCCATTTGAACAACCAAGAATTGTAGAAGAGGTGAACAGAAATGTTGTTGGAATCTGTTGAATGGTGCTGATCGAGAAGTATACATGCATTGTGTGCCTCTTTTGAGTTGAAGGTAGTGCATAATTATATTAGTTTGAACTCTTAAAAAAAAAGTCTTTTTGGACTGTGGAGTAGCGTACAGATTAGTATAATTACAATATTGATCAATCTTCGTGTATAAATATTTTTCTTGGAGTTTTAATTGAAGATGTTTGGTGTCATAGCATGCAAGTTTGATGGTGATTGTTTAAGGAGAGTTAGAGAGATAAATGTTTAGGAAATTGATTTTTATTGATTCTTAATTGATTTATATTATATATATGTGGGTGAGCATATATTTATTGTGGCCATTGGATTATTTTAGATAATATAAAATTGCTCATGATTTTTTATTATTATATATTTTAGATTTTTCTTCACTAATCTGAATTTGTTTTACATAAAAACTCTAATTACTAGATTAGTTTTATAATTATCTAGAATAATGAATTTCTAACTATCTCTACATTCAACTAGAAGAGATTCATTTATTTCAATACTTCTTAAGCTCTTCTTGCAAACTCTCATATGCCTCATGAAGTGTTCAAATTTTGCTTTAGCTAATGTTTTTGTGAAGATGCATCCTGCTGGCTCTTGCAAACTCTCATATTTTTTTTAATGATTAAATAGTATAATCAGGTATTTAAACGAGTACGAGTATCCGTGGGTAATTTTAATAGGGTTTGGAACACATAGAGGTAATGCATAAACGAGTTTGGGGCGGGTTCGGGGCGGGATTTTCCTAAATGGGTTCAGATTCTAGTTGGACAATTTTTGTGGATACTCGACCCTGTTACATCCCTAGGCCTTGTAACTGTAAAATATAATAGGCTTCCGATTAATTGTCTATATTGCCTAGCATCTGCTTCTAATGATCCATCTTCTTTGATAATTTTTCATTTATAGTCGATGGAGTTTCAACTTCGTTGTATCCTTGCATCTTGAATTTCTTAAGTAACTATATGTCTTAACATTCAATTTGTTTGAATCGTTGCTAAAATTTTCCTTAATCTCCTTTGATTTAACATTCATCTTCCATATTTCTTTACTTTAAATTTTTACTATGTAATTGATATTTCATATCTGTCTCTATCTATAAAATGTTACAATATACATGTGCTATAATAGTGCATGCATTCCGCTGAAACATACCTTGCATTTTGTAAACTTTGTATAGCTTATATACATATGATTATCCAAAGGAAATAAACATATAACCACTCATTATCCAATGAGCCATTACCGTTGAACATTTCGTATAACTTTGCTATTACTATTGAACATTATCATTTCATTGGTCAATGTATCATTGCCATTGAACATATAACAATTGTTCTACTATCTAGTATGATCATCATATCAATTATAACATATCAACCAAACATTGCACATTCTCATTTTCTTTTTTATGACTGTCTTTGCTTAGAATCTATCTCGAGATTTTCATATAAATTCTGATCAGAAAGTCTTTCTCAAGGATATGAGAATTTCTCTTTGATTTGTATATCCTATAGGATTCGAATATCTAGCATTTGACCTGTGGATTTTTCTTTAGGATCTTTCGATTTTTTATATTTTCTAGGATTCGAAGATCTATAACTTTAGGATCCCTAGCAAGTAGTCCTTTCTTATGCTACTTTTATATCGTATGAATGCAAGATAGTATCAATCAATATATATATTTTAACTATGTTTGAAAGGTAACCTTTGTTATGTGATTATTTATAATTTTTGTAGGTTGAATCCTATGACGTTCTAAGTATCTAGATAAACTTTATAAGGTATATAAATTAAAACAAAATTCCAAAATGATTACAATGATGTTTAGTAATTGTTTTTGATGTTATGGTGAAATAGAACAGTAAATGAACAAAACCGGACACACTAACTTAGCACGTATCTAACTAGGAATTAGAGGCAAGATAATATTATGATTCATAAGCTTATTTCTAGTACACATATAAAAAATAAGATATTAAAAATTTAGATCAATCCAATTTAAAACCAAAGGGTTGTGGCCGTTCAAATTTGGCTAAAAATATTAAAAAAAAATATACGAATGAACCTTTCATGCATTCATTAGCATATCTCATTAAATTCACATTACATAACAGTATAATTGGTCATTTAATGTTTATAGGACGTCAAACAATTACTTAGGATAAGGAAAAAGGTCAAGATAGTACTAAGTATTTTAGCTATCTTGGTGAGTATAACTAGTGGATCAAATTCATTCCTATATACTTACTATCACCTAAACATATGCTATATTTAAATGTTACAAATGATTGATTGTTGATATATAGATGCAATGAATCAATGTGATGTTAAACAATTGCTAGAGTGAAATGATTGATGTTGCGTGCAGGGGTTGCACCATTGCCATGAGATGACTATAGCCGAAGTGTACTGTTTTCAACTGATTGTGACATGGTTTTCAATAGATGCTACTATGTTTTCAATACTAATAAATAGCAAAGGTAATGCCGAAATTTTAATAGAATGCTAATGTAATGGAAAATGGGAAATTTTAAAATGGCAATGGTTATGCAATGGTTATATGACTTATTTGATTGAGTGATATGATGCTTATATGTTCATATGACATGTAACTAAAATAGAATGTATAACCGGTTCGTTCAATTGTTGTTAAATGACCTAAGGGTCAGAAAATTAGGGAAAATCGGTTGAAGTTAATTAAGGAGAAATTGGAAGAAGTTAATGCGCAATGCAAATAAGATAAGGTACAATGGGATGAAGTAAATTGAATCAATAAATTAATTGATAATAGAAAATCAAAATGGTAACAAACATTGCATAAGTGTGTATACTAATTTATTAATATCAATGCATATGGTTGTTAAATTTGAAACTATGAATGTTTTATTCATTGAATATGCAACTCATAAAATTAGATTTTGTTTCTAGGCTCAGTATAGGTTTAGTATGTGGATACCTTGTTGATTCTATAAGTTTTGCATCAGGTTGGACAACTGTAGCTTTGGCAGACTTCTCTCTCTCATTTTTCATTTATGTAGATAATAACTTGTGTGAATTATGTAGCACATGATATGTTTATACTGTTTAGTGAAGTTGGATGTTGTTTATGTTCTATTGGAAATGTTTGTGCATCGCTTTTCAGGACCGAACAATGTAGGTTAAGGTTTATTTGGATTACACAGGGTACCAAAATTGTGTAAACTATGTAACCCATTTGGGACCCAAATTTACACCGCACAACCTAAGACCAGTTTGCACAAACCGTGTAGCTCAACTATAATGCAAAATTCTGCACACAGTTTGGGACACAAGTTAGCTAATCCGTGTAGTTAACTGTGTTATGTTGGGTTTCTTAACGTGTTCTAAGTCTAAAGGCAGCGAAAAAACACATCAAACACGCCAAGAACAGTCCAAGATCACATCAAAATCGTGACCAACACATAGGTTTACTGTGGAGCTCAAATTTGAAACTCAAATATCCCTAAATTTGTGCCCCAATTAAATAATATAAGAATAAAGATAGAAAAGATAAACTCATATATAAATATAGATAAATCTCATACATAGAAATACCCCGATCTCGGGCCCAAATCCATTTTTAACAAAATTCACACATAAACTAGCGGAAGCAAAATATCATATGTACATATGTGTACAAATCTGTACAAAACAAAAGCTGAATAAAACACCGGAGCTACTGTTTTGGTACTTTACAATTCTGATTTCATCTCAATTCTCAGCAAACAAGTTATGTAAAGGTATAAACCCATCCAACATCATATATATATCATTCATACAGTGTTCAAACTCATCAAACACATAAAATCACTTGTTTGCATAACATTATGGTCAAGTACCAAACATACCAATACATATGAACTCATCATATACTCAACAACATACATATAGAAATAGAAAAATCAATGTTCATATGAATGCCATAATCTCTTGTATGCAATGAATCTCA
>CANYCX010212244.1:0-12566 GCA_948193385.1 Breynia disticha f. nivosa | reverse complement strand
TTCATGAATTTATGACCTTTGGAAACTAAGCTTGAAATTAAAACGGAAATTCAACTTATGTTCAAGAAAACTTACCCAAATCAATTTTTCCAATGATTCCTTAAGCTCCTTAACTCCAGATTTTTGCTAAGTTTCGATGGTTTAGAGGTTGTAAAATGGATTCTTGAAGAAGAAGAAGGAAAAGATGCATTTGAGAGAGAAGAAGGAGAGATTTTCGTGGGAGAGAAAGAAGGGAACCAGAAAAGAGGAAAATGTGGCAGTGTGGTCGGGTGAGTGGGTTGGCAAGTGGAGATTTTTTAAAATTTTTAAAATCGTATCGGGTCCATTTTGCTTCGTAATTTCTTTGACCACGACTCAAAATAATTTTCTAATTTCGAAATTCTCGAAATTCATAACCTTAATATAATTGTCTTAATCTCCCCGTTATTTATTTCTTAACAAATATTTATTTACATTAACGCGAAAAATTTATTTAACCCTCCAATCATACTAATGTATTTTGTTGTCTTTTTCTCATTCATGATCGACTTAAACATTTCTGATTTTTAGTTTATAAAAATTTTATATTCCTCACCAAATTATTAATTAAAAGAATTCGTGAAAAATTTATGTACATTTTTACATATTTTTATTTAAAATTTTGTAATTTATCGAAATTTTAGGACGTTACAGTTCTACCCCCTTAAGAAAATTTTGTCATCGAAATTTAATTTGGGCAAAATTCCAAAATTTATGAGGATAACGCTTACGCTTCTCTTCTTCAACTTTCCAAATAGCATCCTTTAGGGGATAAAAACTCCATCCAGTCTTAAACATAGGAAATCTCTTTGTTCCTGTCTCGTATATTATATATATCATTTTCACCCTCTTACTAACAATATTAAAGTTGCCACTATTACTCGGCATTCAATAGTGCATTTTAGCACCCATGCGACTTAACATCCACCTTGTTACTTGAGCCTACACTTGTAATGTTCTTTCTTAAGAGTATTTCTTTTACATCCTCTTCATACTATGTGTCTAACATTTTACCCTTATTTTAATAAATTCTAGCACAAGACATAACTGTGAGTTCTATCTTTCTTAAATTAACCAAATTTCATGCCCTCAGGCTCCTTTTCCTTTAACTTCATAATATATCTATGCTCACGACCTCTCCTTTGTCGGGTAGTGCCAACCCCAAGGTAGATAAACAAAACTATATTTTGCGTACACATGAGAAAAAAATGCAAAAATGTAAAATTTTCACGAGAAATGCAATTAATGTCCTACCTTTGGGTCAAGAAAATACATAGAAAATTAGAGAACTCCTTTCTCATACAATTTACAACCTTGGCACTACCTTCAAGAGTCAAGACGGGCAATAGAAACCTCAATAATCACAGTCTTCAACTACTCCTTGATCCATATCTTATCATTATATCCAAATTTCATCAACAAATAATACCTCAAATTCCCTTATTTTATATTTCTAAACACTAAATCTCGTTAAAATTCACCAAATATCACCATATTCCTAACCTTTCATATAAGGTTCACACGGCCAAACCGGTATCGATACATGGTTATTTGCTATTCAATAAGATATATTTTACACATCGTAATCATAACTAAGTAAAACACATATGAAAACATTTCTATATATGTATTCTTGTTTAAATTTTGTTTTGGCCTATAAGGTTTTTCGCAAGGTTTTTAAGAACACAGAGGTTCTTCATCAACCAACTAATATGTATAAGAACATTAAATTTAATCATTCAAGTATATACTTATGCATGTGGTATGATAACACATTAATATCATTTATACAAGTTCTCATTTCTCTTTTTCTTAACAAGTGTTAAAATTTCCTCTATCATTCATATAGGCATATACATGCTCAATACAAGCAACGGCTCAGTCAATATATCTAACATAAGCTTAATATGCTTTTAAATATTTATTTTCCTTATCACTGCTCATAATTAAGTATCCACATGTGAAATCAAACCTACCAAAAATTTTCACATTGCAAAAAGCCTTAACATTTCATCTTCACAACCAACTCAAAGTCAAACCAAAACTTTATCAAACCACACGCAAGAGTTTCACAAGCACACTACTACACAAATTTCAAAATCGTCAATAACCAAAAATCACAATCGTCAAAATTTATCTCATTCATTTTCATCAATATAACCACAAAGAAACTCACAAGTAATGCACAAATCATGTCCTCAAAACAACTTTCATTAAATCTCATTCACGCATTTATAAAGATTTCACATTCACTTACGATTCAAAACTATTCATAAGCCACATACTTATGAACGTTCAACACTTTCCTCAAAGGAACATATCATGCATAACATTTAGAGAACATTTCACGCTACCTTACCATTGTCAATTACATCATACATATCAAGTATACACCTATTATTTCCATCACATAAATCATAACACAGAGCAGTATCATTCATACTTGGCATTTCATAACAAACAACCTTAGGCAACTTACATAGCATTCGATTCATAACCAGACATTTATATATAACACCTTACATTGTCAAATCACATTCAAATATGCCAACACATACCCACCCAATTTTCAAACAATTCACAAACAATCCAGATGAACACAATTTCAAGCATTTACCACATAAATTTGACCATTCAAAAACAAGTCTTGCAAATAGTAAGTGTCAAGCGCACTTACCTTGCAAATTCCAGCTAAACTTGCCTTCCCATTGACCTTTTTGAGCAAATTCCAAATTTTTGATGCCTAAAATATTTACACACATAAGATTTATATAAATCATCATTTCAATCAGTTAAACTCCTTTGCCTTAATTTATTTCATATCCCTTAGCCTTCCTATTCCATTTTCTATTTTCCTTTATTGTTTTGCATATATATTTACATCAAAAATCTTATCCATAACTTGATTTCTACTGAATTGCATTTCATGTAAATTAACCAAATAAAATCACAATTAACATCGTACCATATATTAAATTTAAAGCTCATTTAAAAAAGTAATAGTAATACTATTTAGTCTATGATATAATAAACTTTTTATTTTTAATCTTAAAAATTTGAATTTTATCGAATAAATCCCCTTATACGAAAAACAAACATAGCCTCCCTTTTAATTAATATCACCCAACCAAATCCCTACATAAAAAGTTCTCTTAATCCCACAACCAATACTTTAATATTAACATTTTGCCATATATTAAATTTAAAACTCACTTCAAAATTTACTAACGATTTTATAAAGTTTTTAGTTTAATCTTACGAATTTGATTTCCACCAAATCAATCCCCTTAACAAAAATCGACCATAAACCTCGTTTAATTTACAATATTCCTTAACAACCAAATTCCCAAACAATCAAAATCTCTTTTCACAACATTTTAGTTCCCTTTAAACCAAATCTGAATCAATCATCTGTTTCACCAATACTACTGTAACCCACTAGTACAACAAAGACATTAATCAAGAATAAACATATTATTATCTAATTCAAAGTTTTTCGAGCACCCACCCAACACCATTCAACGATCACAACACAGCAGCCCCATTCTGGCTTTTTCCCATTCCCCGTAACCTACAAAGATCAACTAACTCAATACCACACATCAATTTTCAATTCACCACATGGAAATTAGGATTTACAACAAAACCCTACCGTGTTCTTGGAGGCAAAAATCTGAAATTAAATCCCCAAGGAGAGGAGGAACATCGTCGGGAGGAGCTGCGTCGATGGAGGCACGGCGGCTAGAGGTGGTTTGGGTTCCGATGTGCAGCAAGGCTGCTGGAACGCATGCGGTGGAAAGATGGTGGCCACTGTTGGTGGTCACGCGTCGGCGGGATGGAGGAAAGGAGAAGAAGAGAAGAGGAGGCAGCGACGTGGCGTGGAGGAGAAAGGAGAGGCGCGGTGAATGGTAGGGAGGAAGGGAGACGCGGCAAATGGTAGGAAGGACAGGTGCGGCAACGTGGCGTGGAGGAGAAAAGAGAGGCGCAGTGAATGGCAGTAGTCGGAGCGAGAGGTGGCCGGAGAGCATGGAGAGAGGCGAAAGAGAGGAGAACTGAAGAGGGAGCCATGAGAGGGAGAGATCCGAGAGAGATAGCGAGCTGATCGGAGAGGAAGTGGTCGAGAGAGGGAGAGGAGACAGAGAGAAAGAGAGATATTTAGAGAGGGGGTGACGGCTAGAGAGATGGAAAAAGGAAGAGGAGTGTGATAGAAAATTAGGGTTAGGTAGGTTTTTAGGGTTTTGGTTTTAATTTATGTACACTTGACAAAAATACCCCAATACATGTATTCTTGTTTCTTTTTGCTCTAATTGTTCTCCTTTATTTTTAAAACCCATCATTTTGTGTACCTATGAAAAATATCGTATACTTAAATTTATTTAAATAATATCATATACAAAAAATCGTATACTTGCATTATTAATTAATTTACATTAAACCATATCCTTGATTTACATAAATCTTTATATGACAAAATTTTTACTTCTTTCAATATTCTTCCCCAATTAGATTTTAAATTTAAATTTTAAAATTTCCAGGTCGTTACATGAGAACTTTGTAAATACTTGCTATTATCTCCGAATTCTGACGTTCTAACTATACCGAATAATTCTGTACTCAATTCTACAATCAATTCTATATATATTACCTATTTCTTGATCCTTTACTAAATTCCTCTCCTTTCCGAGCCTTCTCTCGCTCTTCCTCTGTTTTCTTCCTACTTTTTGTGACTGTTTTAAGCTTGAATGAAGCCTATATATAGCTTTTAGAGTTAGCACGATCGTCCCATGCCGAGCACACCCTGTGCCATTCTTTACTTTCCACATGTTGCTCAAATTTTCAACGTTCCGAGACACTCAACACCTCGGTACGCCCTATGGCAACATTGGCAAGACCGTGCCCATCATTATGAGCACATTCGTGTCAATTTTTTAGCATGATCATGTTGATTTTCCAGTCAACACGCCCTCAACACACCCCATGCTGTTAGCATGCCCCGGGTGCTGCTGAACTCGTTTTCTTATCGATTTCACGTCCAAAATTGATTCTATCAAATCTTTCATTCATATAACTCTTAACTTAATCATAATATTCCTATTTAATTTATATTTTACCTCTTTTCTTTATTAAATTCAATAATTATTTCCTAATCAGATCTTAATTTACTTAACAATAAGGTTTCAGGATGGGAATGTTACACCTTTAGCTTCTATGTCTTTAGTAAAATTACCACCAGTACAATAAACAAGTAAGCTAAACAATTTCTATACAAGAATTTTTCAAGTTACTGTAGATTAATTTCAATCATTATTGGTTTTCCTCCACAGTAGGGTTCTACCCTCTATTCTAAATTTAGCATGACCGTGCCTACATCAAAACTCATTTTACAGCTCATTTTTTAGCATGATCCTACTCATATACTTTACCAGGAGCACACCCTTTGTGTTCCCAACACGTCCACAGTGTTGTGCCTTTGTTTTCTCGCCAATTTCACTTCAAAACTTCATTTCTTCGTAACCCTAACCCGTATGACTCTTAACTTATTCAATATTACCATTTAACTTATGTTTTATCTCTTATCTTGGTTAAGTTCACTAATCACTTCCTAATTATGTTAATCATTTTACTTATCTATAGGGTGGGAATGTTACAAATCTTCCCCCATAAAGAATTTTGTCCTAAAAATTCATTCTTATTTATGTTTTAGGTTCTTCATTTTGTTCATCTTTTTATAACTTTAACCATTAAAATTTGTTTGGTTCTTACTGTTTCATTCTATGATCCACAATCTATACAGATTCTTCTATTTAGGTTAAGTTTTCTTCAATCTATAGTTCTAACTCTAGTGTAACATGGTTAGGATATGATCTATATCTCTGAAGTATACTCATATGAAAAACATCATGTATCTATGCTAGCTATGATGGTAAACCAAGTCTGTAGGTTAATGGAGCATCCGCTCTATAACTTCATAAGGTCCAATGTATCTAAGACTTAACTTTCCTTTATTTCTATACCGTATTGTTTCTTTCCATGGAAAAATTTTCAAAAATAATCTATTCCTAATTTTGTACTCCATTTCTCTTCTTTGCTGATCATAATAACTCTTCTATCTATCCCGAGTAGCTTTCAACTTGGTTTTGATCGGCTCTATTTTTCTATCGTGTTTGTACCATTTTGGATCCTTCACATTTTTTTGCCTCTTCTTTGTCCCAGTATATCAAACTTCTACATTTTTGCCCATATAGAGTTTCATATGGTGCCATATCAATGCTACTGCTGTATTGATTATTGTAAGCAAATTCTATCAATGACATGTACCGATCTTAAGAACCTTGAAACTCTAGAACACAAGATCTTAACATCTCATCTAGTGTCTGTATAGTCCACTCTATCTGTTCATTAGTCTGTGAATGAAAAGAAGTAGTGAATTCAATTCTAAACCCAACGCATTCTGTAATGTCTGCTAAAATCTGGAAGTAAACCTGGAGTCACTATCTGATACTATGGAAATAGGAATAACATGTCATCAGATTATCTCTCGTATATAAAACTCTTCCAAGTGCTTTAAAGAGATTCCAATTTTAGTCTGTAAGAAATGTACAATTTTGATCAGTCTATTTACAATCACCCAACTACATCTTTATTCGATTATGTATATGGTAATCCTATCACAACATCCATAGTTATTCGTTCCCATTTCCTAACTGGTATTGATAATGGCTAAAGTTTTCCTGTTGCTTCCTGATGTTCAGCCTTTACCTGTTGACATATCAGACATTTGGATAAAAATTCAGCTATTTTCTTTTTCATATTGAGCCACCAATAGTGTTGTTTTAGAGTATTATACATTTTTATCATTCCTGGATGCATATGCATGGAGAATTATGCGCTTCATCTAGTATCTCCTATCTGATCTCCTCAATGTTCGATACACATACTCTATATCCCATCATCATTAATTCATCAATCAGTTGAAGTGGAATCTTTAAACCCTGAACAATCTGTTCCATTATCTTAAAGCACTCTTCATCTTACTGTTGTGCTGCTTGTATCTTTCTTAACAACATGGGTCGAACCATTAATGTTGCTATTAACACTCCTAATTCAATTAATTCTAACTTTGTATTCAAGTTTTGTAAAGTTATTAAATCAGTCATACATGTTAATTGTAAGCTAGATATAGCAATATTTGACTTCCTACTAAGTGTATCCTCAACCACATTCGATCATACAATCATAGTCTTTCAATAACTCTAACCATCTTCTCTGGCATATATTTATTTCTCTTTGGTTGATCTATAAAACTCTGCAATGTCTCGCCATAAAGATATTGTCTTCAGATCTTCAAAGCGAATATCATCACTGTAAGTTCTAAATCATGTAATGGATAATTCGTTTCATGTGGTATGAGTTATTTAATGGAATATTTTATCACTTTCCCATTTTTCATTGAAACACATCCAAGTCCTTAATAAAATGCATCACTATAAATGACAAATCCTCTTATACTATAAGGAATTGTAAGGACTGGAGTTGTGGTTAACATATATTTCAATTCATCAAAACTTTGTTGATATTATTTATTCCACTGAATATATATATTCTTTCTCAACAGTCGTGTCAGTGGAGCAGTTATAATAAAAAATCCTCCACAAATCTACTATAGTAACCAGCCATACCCAAGAAACTATATACCTTAATAACGGTTTTAAAAGGTTTCCAATTTAATACTGCTTCACTCTTCTTTGGATCTACTAATATTTCTTGTCTAGATATCACGTGTCTTAAGAAGACTACATGATATAACCAAAACTCACATTTGTTAAGTTTTTCTTACAACTGTCTCTCTTGTCATGTTTATGATACTATTCGCAAATGTTCATTGTGATCTTCGGTGTTCCTTGAATATATCAGTATATCATTTATGAACACAATCACAAACTGATTGAGGAAGGACTGGAATCTCTTGTTCATCAATGCTATAAATGCTGCTGGAGCATTAGTTAACCCAAATAGAATAACTAAAAACTCGTAATGACCATATTGGGTTCTAAAAGCAGTCCGTGGAATATCTTCCTGTGCTATCTTTAATTTGATAATACCTGGATCGTAAGTCAATCTTTGAAATACTGTAACACCTTGCAATTGATCTAGTAGATCATCTATCCAAGCTAACAAATATTTGTTTTTAACCATTACTTGATTAAATTTTCAGTAATCTATACATAATCGTAGTGTTTCATCTTTCTTTTTAACAAATAATACATGTTCTCCTCAAGGTGAAACACTTGGTCGAATGAATCCTTTATTAACTAACTCCTATAATTGTTTTCTTTAATTATTGTAACTCCCATTATGCCATTCTGTAATGTTATTCGAATATCGATGTTGTACTAGGAAATATCTCAATAATAAATTCCGTCTCTCTATCGGGAAGTAATCCTACGAGATCTTTCAAAAATATGTATGGGTATTGGTGTTCCTTTGACATCTTCACACTTTGTCGTTCTATCAACTACATATGCCGAATAAGCTTCACTTCCATTTCAGATCATCTTAAAGGCTTGTATAGTTGAGATTACACAACTTGCCACAATCTTTCTCTCTCTTTAGAATATTACTTTACTTTGTTCTTTGGATGTTATTATATCTTCCTTGGTAAAAAATTAACTTTAGCTCGATGGCAAGACAACCAATCTATACCTACTATAAGTTCAAATTCCCTTAAGTCCAGAAGAATAAGATTGGTGTTAATTCTGTATTTTAAATCTTTACTATTTAATCTTTATATACTGCCTTTTCCACTTTACTTTATCTTAAAGAGTATGAACCCTAAGAATCTAAATTAACTTTGTATACTTTACTATACTCACATATTAATTCAGTATATTTCTGTGACTGATATCTAATAACTTTACTACTTCTTTTACAGATAAACACTATTTCCTTAATTAGGGTTCTCTTACATTCGTGATAAATGAGAAATGATTTGAGTGGAACAATTCTAAAAATATCTTAACTGACCGCAGAAGTAACTTTCTCATTAACAATGGTAACATTTCTTAGTTAATGTCCTTGTTGTTCATAATGGTAACAACTTCCAGTAATGTTTCTACACTCACTTATATATTTTCTCTGGTAATGTGGACATAATATCCTTATAGTCTCCAGAACTGAGATTACACTACTTGATTATCCTTTATGAGCTCCTTGGTCAACTTCTTGATTTCGTAAAATTTGACATAAAATAATGATGATCTAACTCCTATATGACTTTGATATTTAGTAGAAGCCAGATTAAACTCAGTTCTTCCTTCAAGTCCGTTAAACTCTCTAAGTTGTACTTCTCTGTATTTAAAATTATATAGTGGATGAGTTGAGTCATAATACTATAGGTATTCTAATTGAAAATACTGGAAATACGTGACCCACTTAATTTTCAAAACACCTCGTGCTCGTTAACACACCCTCCATATTGTTTGACACATCCACCGTGTTGTTGTTGATATTTTCAGAAAATGCAATCGTGCTCTTAATTGGCACATTCGTGCTAATATCCTTTCTAGCCAGCACACCCACCGTGCCAATCAGTACGCCCCCGTGTTACAGTCTGCAACTTAACATTTTCCATACATCACCTCATCTATTCTTAATCATTCTATCGTATCAAAATTCCCTAAGAATAACCTGGATCATATAACTTAGTGTAACATTCTCATCCTTAAATCCTATAATTAATAAGATAATTAAAATGATTAATGAAATTAATAATTTAGTTGATAAATTAAAAAAATTAGAGGTTTAATACGAGTTGATAATATGAGTTGATTTATAGTTGATGAAGGTTAAATGTAAAGAACAAACAGTTTCCGAGAAATTAAAAGTACAGGGGGTGGAAGTAAAGTACAAGGAGTGGGCACTACCCCCGGTAGTTCAATATTATAACGTGTAGTTTTCTGAAAGTACAAGGGGTGGCTAAAAAGTACAAGGGGTGGCCAAAAAGTACAAGGAGTGGCCGAAAAGTAGAAGGTGTGGCCAAAAAGTACATGGGGTGGCCGTAAAGTACAAGAGGTGGGTACGACCCCCTGTACTTCAATGATACAACGTGTAGTATGTTGCCACAATGTGTAATCAAAGAAAAATACAAGTTGTAAGAAATGACAACGTGTAGTACAAGGTTAACCACGCATATTTCTTTCCTTCCACGTGTAGTATTGAAATGTGGCTGATTTTAGTAAATCCTAGAAATTGAAGCAGGAGCTGGATTACTTATAAGCGAGGAAGGATGACATGGCTTTATTCTTTCATCTTTAAAAAAAAAAGGAAGCAGGTGAACATTAGAATGAAAGTAGAGAAGGAAAATGAGCAAGAAACAAAGTAGGAAACAGACGAAGGATGAGAGAGAAAGAGATATTTAAGGTTTAAGAAAGAGAAAGAGAAATTGTGATGGAAAAGATATGCCGATCGTATGGGATGCGATATAAATAGTCACAAAGGTATAGCGGTAACATTTAATTATTGTGTTATTACTCGTATAATTTTTAGAATTTATATGGATATGTGATTTTGAGATATATGTTTGACATTGAGTTATTAGGAAATTAATTGTGTTTATAGGGCGATTTTATTGGACGATTAAATCAGGATCAAAATTGGAGGAATTCTGAAACATACGAAAAGTAGGTGAGTAATCCAAACTCACTTAAATATAGTTTTATGTGTGACCACCTTAAGAAAAAAGATAATAAAAAGGTTATTTCATGATAATTGTATGATTAGTTAGATATATGAATTATATGAGAAATGTTAGAATTTGCTAGAGTGTGAGAAATTGCTGACAGGGGGTGCAGGAGTTGCACATATGCCATGATATAGATAGTCGGAGTGTTTGTTTGATTTATTTAACTTGAGATGATGCATACACGAAAATAACCAACAAATAAATTTATGAGTACAAAGAAAATGACAGCATATGCATCTGGATGATTGAGATGTTGATAGTATAAATATGATTATAGGTAAAAACCTAGGAAATAACCTTATCATAATATAACTAAAATAAGTCTGAAAATAATTATAAAGAAGAAATCAAAAATAATGAATACAAAATTTACGCTTAAAAGAAAAAAAGAGATTTCGATACGATAGGAAGTTCATGATCACTCATGATTTCATATTTACAGAAACGTCATTATTGATATAGATATATGATCGTATACAACAAATACGATTAATGACTTTATATACAGATATATAGTTGAATGATTGAACAAGTACTTAGTACAGAAATAAGAATAAGATAAAGTATATACGAAACAAAACAAAATATGAAACGAAACGGAAAGAAAACAAAATGCGAATAGGTATATACGAAACGAATTTGCAAACATGTATGTTACATTATTCACATTATACAATTGTATGCTGCGATTATGATTTACGTGATACGATATGACTGGTGATGAGATGGTGATGATATGGTGTTGATATGGTGAGGTGTGGATTGGTGATATATGATTGATCATACGTAGAGGGGTTTATATTGTAGAGGGGGGATCCTTTTTATAGGATTATTTCTGTAGAGTGGGTTGTATGATTATACAGCATATGATTATGTTACATGACGAGATATACAAAGTTATCGAATATGAATGAAATGATGATAGGAAGTCGTATATGAATGACATTATTACAAGAAATGCACTTTGATTATTACATGGCATATATATGAACGTACAAATATAATTGCAACTATAGACGATATGATTTGCACATATACGAAAAACGAGTACAAATCAAGTTACAGAACATATGAATAGTAAAGACAAGAATATGATGTCTAGATATAAAGAAAATAAAGATAACTTCTATACTTAAATAAACAAATAGATCATGTGTAGAATCATAGAAATACCAAAATGGATAAATTCTTATATATGATTACTCACTGAGCCCTTAACTCATGCAACTATGATTTTGTTTCAGGAACAGGTGGTAAAAGAATGATCATAGTGACATGCCAGCAAGTGGGTTAGTTGCCGCTCCTCATCAATTCTTCTCTCTACAGATTAATCATTTACATAAGTTATACAAATTTACATATGTATGACATTGTGTGTTATGATTATATGCATTATAATATGATTGCTATTTGAAAATGTGAATTATTCCAGGTTGTTATTAGATTGATATATACAGGGATATAGTAGATGTATACGAACCATGCCTGAAAAACATAAGTTTTGTATTACATTTGAGCAGGAACACGATAATATAATACGGGGCCACGCCTATGGAACATATTATACTAGCATGATCTATTTTCTATACCGAGCCTTAGGTCGAGCTGTATTATATTATATGTATGCATATAGATGAGTACTGAAGGGTTGCATTTACATGAAAAATAAGATCAGAAGAAATTATGTGAGAGCTAGTTTGGTAATAACTGAATAATGGTTAAACAAATAAAAGAAGTTGGAGATATGATACAAGAAGTAATACAGGAAGTATCAAAGGACAAGTTGGATTTTATGATATTCTTAATG
>CANYCX010212164.1:0-13177 GCA_948193385.1 Breynia disticha f. nivosa | reverse complement strand
AGAGAATTTAAATTTGATTTCAAACTTAACATATCCTAAAGGGATGAGGATTAAGTGATTTAACCTAGCAAGACTCATGCCTATATATAGGGGTTAAAAGAGAGAGGAGAATTCATTTCTTTGAGACACAAAAGTTGACGTGTCATTCCTCCTCTCTCAAGGCCATGACTCTCCACCTAAATACATAAAATTTTAGGGTTTTCCTCAGTAAGAGTGATGTGAATTTAGGGTTTTGATTAAGAGATAATCAACGTGCAATCCGGCTCACAAGAATCTCATCCGTTTGACTGCGAATAAGGTGGTACGTATTCTTCCCTGTGCTAGTACACGTTTCCAACTAATCTGTGTGTTAATTCTGTAGAGGAATCACATGTGGGATTCTTCCTTGGTGTCATAATGGTCACCTTAGTGTATTCTAAGGTGGTAGAGACTTGGAGATTGGCCATATACCACACGACATTGGAAGAAAATCAGCTAGGTATGTTTTTCTTCTTAAAGATTCAATCTTTATTAAGTATTTATATAAACTGATTGTTTTGCCATGCATTAAACCTAATTATATGTGGATCTTGGATGTTTCTTGATGTGTTTTGACGTGTTTTTCCGCTGCCATGGTCTTAGAACATGTCAGAAAACCCAACAGTAGGAATCTTCCCACTATGGCCCAACAGAGGTCCATAGTCTGTTGTGTCACCTCCTCCTAAGGTACTGTGATGTCCTCATCGTCGCTGTTACTATCGTCAACTTGAATGGTCGCAACCTAGGAAGCCATATTATCCACTTCCATGGTTCTGGGATGACCAATACTAATAAAATTTAAAATGTTTTTAGGAAATATGTTAGTTTGTACGATTTAAGAATGAAGATTTATGGTTAGAACTGACAAAGAGTGTCTTTGCTAATCTAAAAAATCAGAATTTTAGTATATGTTATGTAGAATGAGAGAGACAAAAGCTTGTGACATGAGAAGAATAGAATAGGAAAAGAGAGAGAAACTGGAGAGAAGGAAGAGAGAATTAGGCACTCAACATGGAGGCAAGAATTCCTATTAGTGATTCGAGTGACTTTGCTTCAGAGTGTTTCATTGTTAGGTTCGATTGGGTTTTACCTAACAACTCTCCCTTCATTAGGATACTCGAAGGATTAAAAAAAGGAAATCCCGTGCAATAGGATACTCATAGGATTAAAACAAAGAAACCCTGGTTAAAAATAGAAAACTGATTAAGCATCTACTTAAATCTTTATCTTAGTCATCTCTCCATATCATTAAGTTGTCAAAGGCTAGGATCAGACTGTCTAAGGATGATAAAAAATACATGTTAGGATCTAATCTGATCTAATTTGAATGGAACAAATTTTTTAACGTTTAACAGAGAACAGGATGGAACACTTGACAACTTGAAATTAAAAATAATTGGGATGAAATAGGTTAGTATTTAGTACACTTGCTCCTCTATAAAAAATATAAAAATAATATAATATATATATAATGTAATGTAAAATATATTATGTTTTGTTAAAGTACATTCTAAACACTTATATTTTATTCTTGAATTAAGTGTTGATTATACTATGAATTATATATTTTAGAATATAATAATTATTAAAACAATATATATTTTTATATATTTAAATGACGAGATGGGGACAAATTTCATACTTTTTAATAGGATGGAAATGGAATATCAATTTCGTAACCTGATGGGTTACAAACAAAAACAAAAAAAAGAACAAAAATATTTCAAGACGTGGATGAAGAGACCATAATCCGCTTCTGATCCACCCATTACCATTTGTAATCATACTGTGTTTTAGTTGCAGTATGAATTATAAAAAGATTTACAATCTGAAGTATTTGCCACTAAAACATTTATACTATGAATTATATAAATATTTCAATGGTGAAAGTATAAATATTCTGATCCACGTCTTGAAATATTTATACTATGGTGAAATGGTAATGGGTATTTTAATGGTGAAATGGGCATGCGACATTTATACTATGGTGAAATGGGCATGTGACATTTATACCATTTTTAATAGTGTTCTTGAATTAAGTGTTGATTATACTATGAATTATATATTTTAGAATATAATAATTATTAGAACACTATTTGCCACTTTCTTGATCTCATTTTTTATATTGATATATAAAGAGTTACAATCTCAACTATCATACAATCTAAGTGTGACCATATCAAAAATATTGTTTTACCCAGAAAATGCCTAGTGTTCTTGAATTTTGTTCAACAATATTTTTGAGGCCAAATAGTGAAAGATTTGATCAATTTTATTCATCCAATTCATTCTTTGTGTGTATGAAAGAGTAGAGGAAAGTCGCCCGTTGATAGTCCCTCGCTTGAACAAAACAAGAATGCAACTGTGTATTCAATTGTGGTGCTCTTGGTGATAGAGAGAGTTTGACAACCCCTACATTAAAAGGTAATGAATGTTCTTCATCTTTTTATGATTATTAGCTTTGATCTTGATATGGTTAGCTAAAAATTTTAAATTATGCTACATTCTAGTTAGCCATTATGATTAATAAATTCAAACAGTAGTATCAAAGTCACATTAATTTAATTATAGTAAAACAATGTATTCATGCTAACGGTTGGACCTTTAGTTAAAATTGCTACTTTGATAGTTTAATTGAAGTTGACATTGTAGGATTTATGATAGGTAAAATTTTAATAAACATACGTAGTATGTTGAATTCCTTTTGTAAAATTAAAAAAACTTGTTTATATTAATCTAGACAAGAAGGATTAAACAAACACAAACCATAATTAGACTACTTGTTTAGATTAATCTAGACAAGAAGGATTAAATAAACACAAACTATAATAAGACTAGGATTGTAATTTGGTTGCAGAATTCATATATTGTATTATTGTAAAATTTCTAATTTATGACTTTAATTTGTATTCCAATTAATGGTATGTGAATTAATGATGTGCTTCAATCCATGTCTTAATTTTTATACACAATATTCATTTTTATTGTGATTAAACATTAATATGATAAATATGAATTTTGCTTGTACATTTGATGTCATCAATTAAAAAACATGTAACTAAGGTTTAAAAACAAGACTGAGTTGTTATTTTTTTTTCATTTTTGAAAACATGAGTTTTATTTACCAAAACTATTGTTATAAAAAAAGATTGTTAATCATTGGTTGAGTCTTTAAAAATAGAAGTTTTATTAACCTAAGTTAAGACTTAAAGAGGATGATTCTAGATAATTGGGTTTTTACCATTGTTCGCAATTAGAACACACATGATCATCCCAATCTATTTTCACCAATTTTAATTCAATTTTTGAACATCGATGAACAATTTGGAACATATATTAACCCACATTAAAAAATTATTAAGATATGCTAAGATTTATATGGCAAAAAATAATGTATCTAAATATTATTTATTGTGGTCTTGTTAAGAACACACATTATCTAAATGTTAATCCAATTTTTTATTTCAACCAATGTCAATCCAATTTTCTAACATTGTCGAACAAGTTTGAACATATTTTATCTCTCAATAAGAAAGATAAGTTTTATATTATGCAATAATATTTTATTCAAGATGAATCTTTTTGTTGAATATGAATATTTTCGAAGATATTTGAGCATTATTTGATTGTTATATTTGCATTGAGTCAAACAAGTTTGAGCATATTCTAATTCACAATTAGAATACACATTATTCAAATCTATTTTCACCAATGTTAATATAATTTCATAACATAGTCGAATGCACTTAAACATACTTTAACTCTTAATAAAACATCATTAAGATATGTTGAGATTTATATGGAATTAAGAACATAACTGAATATATCCGAACATTATCTGATTGTTGTCTTATCGAAAATTAAATATATATTAATAGATGTTTAAATTGTTTAGATTTTTTTTTTCACTTGTTTAAAAATAATGGATGAGTTTCTATAACAATTGAATTTCATTATGATGAGAGAGGAATATACTTAAGTGCTTTCTTTAGCAACAAAATTCCAATTCAATTGTATTATCTCCTCAATTATTGTTTTTGGACATATTCCATAATTAGAATATGATGTGAGTTTTTTAATTGTTCCAAATTATAATTAGGTCTCCTCAAAATACAGAAAGTATTGGTAAACATTCTTAAAGAGCTAAAACATAAAATTGACATCCTTCTAACCAATCGACAGATTATGAAGCTGTCAAAGACAAAAAAAATGATTTTTAGTTGTGTAGAATATCATGTGTATTAATGTTCTGTATTTACAACAAAAACAATGATTTTGTATAGCATCCTAAATTTATTATACTTTTTTAACATATAATTAACATATTCATATGACTTTTAGTCTTTTTTTTTATAGAATAAACAATATAATATGGATACCTATAATTTAAAAACTTTCCTAACCATTTGTTTTCTATTCAATTATCTTTTACTTATCAACTTGTATACCATTTATGTGCTTTTTAAATATCAATAAGACCTCGAGAACGACTTGTGTTAGTGTAACACGGCTTATGGGTACAACTCCGTGTTAGATTAGCACGACCTCAGTGCACATTTAATGAAATTTTTGTGTTATTTTACAACACAAGTCGTCTTGGATAAACAGATTATAAAAATAATACTGTAAAATGATTACATAGTTTAAAATTCAATCTGTGTTGAGTATTCAATCAATTCTAACTAGTATAACTTTAGTAATAGGCAATTCCTTGATATACATTGTAGGTTTTACATGAACAATCAACCAACTATCAACCTTTGCATTAACCTATTTATATAAAAACCTTTATCTTTATTAACAATCAAACTTTACATATCAAATATGTAAACTCAATACTTACCTTCATTTAATAATATCCAATATTCACATAGGAATATTCAAACAATTTACATCACCTTCAATTCATAAAATTCATGTTTAATATGTAGGAAAAGAGAGAGTTGTAGGAACTTCCAATTGCCCACCCTGAAGGAATAACCTCTAAGTTTTCTTTTCTATCTTTACTAAGCCTAAAGCAAAATGCATATTTTTACGAGTCACAAAAATCAGTGAATAATCAATGAACTTAATTTAACCAGCTTCATACATATATCAACAATTACCTTTAATTATTTGAACTTAAAATATTATATAACTTATGTCGACACCTATGCACTAATTTATATACTTGTATTCATTTACACAATTGAACATTTAAGTTCATGTGACACTCTCATGTTTATGCATGCTTGATTGCATTGAACATTGCTTGATTGTTGATTTGCTTGGTTGATTACTAAAAGGGGGAGTCACATATTTAGGGGAAGTCATACATCTTTTTTATTATTAACAAAAAGGGGGAGAATGATGAAATTGATATTAATATATGATGTGATTGTTACATGTTGATATGTGAACTCCTACATATCTTTACAATCTTGTTGGACTAACATTACAAGACAAGGATAATACCTTGATCATATTCTATTGCCTTGTTTGTGTTTACTATGTTGATTCTTATATCAATTTCAGATGTTTTGTATTATCAAAAAAAAGGGAAGATTGTTGTATCAAGGGTGATCAACATTAGGGTCATTTTTATGTTTTGATAATGGACTTAGCGATGAAATTGATAAAGTTGAGTTTCAGGTTATGCAAAGAATGAAAATAATTGTTGAATTTACAAAGTTCGATTCTAGAAGCCACATCCATTGAAGAATTATTTTGAATATTATGGGGTAAGAATAGATGTGAAAAAATTTTCATTTGTGTGGAAAAAGAAATATGTTAAATTAGGTGCATTTTGAGAGTTTTGAAAATATTCTAAATTTTGCATTTGTGATTGGAAAAAATACATGGTAATTTTCAAACATTTTGCATTTTTGAATGATAAAAAAGCTTTGAGAATTTTTAATATTATTGGCATTTGGATTTTGAGAGAATTGTGAGTGTTGAGAAAATTGTAAGTTCAAATTTGTATCCATCATGAGAGAAAAACGAGAAATTGAAGATGTAAAATGTTGAGTTTGAATAATGGCGAATATATTTAAAGTGTAAAATAAAGCTTTTTGGTAGAGATTTTAAAAGAAACTTTTTATAATGTGACAAATCTTGAAACTCATTTAAGTGGGCTCCACTAATTCAGTGGAGGCCACCTGTTAACTGTTTTATTTACATGAAACGGATAACATAAGTCACCTGTCCTTAATGATAGATTTGACCATTATACTATTCATGTAGGGGTATAAACCCCCTATGAATGACCTTAGATTAGCTTGTTGTTTTAGATAATAGTCATGTGAGAGTGGAAAGAGTGGGATTCAATGGTGATGAAGAAATGAAAGAAAATGATAAACAAAAATGATGCCATAAAGAAGTGAGAGAAATAAGCGATGTTGTTATACATCGTCAAAAGAGGGAGTTTACAAAACTATGTTTTCTTAAATTCAAGCTAGATGCAATACTATGTCGTTTTAACTTATTTTCAAATTTAATACTTTCACTTTTGTCAACAAAATCGGTCAAAGTATAGGATTATCAACAAACAAATGTCAAGTTTCCTTTTATGCTAAATCAGGAAATATTTGCCAATAATGTCAATTAATATGATATTATTGTCTATATTGCCAAATTATATAAAGATGAAATCTAGCAAGATTTTTGTCAAAAAAGAATCCAATTCAAAACGGAATCTAAATTTTATTCTTTTAGAACGCGTATCAAATGGTATGACGCTTGTTTATCACACATAAGGTGCAATGATCAATCCTCCTCTTAGTGTATGTTTTTAACTTTTTTGTTATCAGCTTCTAGCCAACTTGTTGTCAACTTGTAGTAGACAAACAAATATGACAACAAGCTTAAACAATAAAAACCCAATTTTACAATCAGTGACATGCACCATTGTCAAATTAATTATACAAGCAAAGTCGACAAAAAAGTTAACAATAGGTTGACACTAAGTTGACAAAAAAATGAACTAGTTGAAAAAAATACAAAAATTCAAAAAAATTCTTAAAACATATTGTTAAGTAGTTTTCAATAAAAAAATTATTTAAAATTATTATCAACTAATTGTCATAAAAAAATATTGTCCACATTAATTTTCATATGTACCAAATACATGAAAATTTCTATCTTCTCGTACACCATTTCTGGCCAGTTGATGGACCAAAGAAGTTCCACTCTCATCCTGCATAGATAATCTTTACCTCCCAACTTGCCTCTTTAAATAAACATATCTCTCAAAGTTGAGCTTCATAAAGGCCATGTTGAGTGTATTTTATTGATATCACTCATGAGTAGTGCTCACATCACATCATAATCTTCATGATATGGCTATTGAATTTGATTTTTCATTTTGGCCAATAGACTATTTAGTGCAGCCACAAGATGAAGATAAACCTATGAAATGCCCCATTTCAAACCAAACTTTGCTACTTTCAAACTATGTAATGCATTTCTTCTCTCTTGTCTTCAACAACATGTACAAACATCTATTTGGTTTTTTTTGATAAATTATCAATTGAATCGTCATTCTTGTCGCACCTAAATTTAAATAGTTCATTTTCAAATAAAACATACAATTTTGGTAACCATTTTGTTTTTTTAAAATAGTTAATGAGCCAAGAAAATAAGAAAAAGGAATAAACATGTATTTCTTAAAGCCCAGTCAAAGTTGGGCCATATGCAAAAAAGCAAGTCATAAATATGCGGAAGCTATGGAAATGATTTTAACAATGCATTTAAACCATCTATCTATACTAGTGTTTGTATAGATTTACAAAAAGAATGGTATGAACTCAAAAAATAGGAGCATCGACCTCGGGAAGCGATATCACAGTACCACAAAAAAGAAAAAGTCCTACCGCACGCTACTGTCGCTCTGCACATTCATCACAAAACACAAACACATCCTGAGTAACTAAATACCTAGTAAATACATCTACATCAGTTACCAAGGTAGTTAATGAATAAGTACTCGTTGCTAAAGTGTGTTAGATGTATTATGCCCTTACGGATCCAAGGAAAATCATCCTAGTCATTATCTACTTTAAATAACCATTAGTTCATTATCTAAAGTAAGGAAATTCCCATTCATAATTCATTCCTAACTCACAAATATTTGGTCAATTATTCTCTCTTTTCTTCCCTTAAACAACTTTACTTATCACGGTTATATAGTCGAGAACGGTCTAGGAAATGGTTTACCGTAGCCTGTTTACCCTTTCTAAGCTGCACTGGAGGGCATTTTCTCTAAAGTCTACAGAAAATTTGGGTTTTTCTCAACTAATGGTGGCAAATAAGAAAATTCAAAGTTTGTGGTAGTTTTGAGGAAAATTCCCAAGTTATGGTTGTTTTGACTTGGTCAAATGGCATTCCAAAGGTACCCCCTTTGGAATGTCACTTGCCATTAAAAATAAATAAATAAAAATTTAAATGATTATGGAATAATTATAGAATGTTTATAGAATGATTAGAAGATTATTGTGTAATAATTTATAATGTGGATAAATTAAGTAATGTGATAAATAATTGTATGAATTAATTTTGAAAAATAAAAAATTATAAAATTAAAAAAATAAAAATAATTAATTATATTTTATAGTAAATAATTTAATATATAAATTTAATTATATAAAATGAGAAAAAAATTAAATTAAAATATTGAATATATAATAAAAGACATGGAGTAAAATAATAAATTATTGCGAAAAATTAGATTTTTACAAATTGCGAGGATAATTTTACGTGTCATCATGACGTCGAGACCTACGAACTACTGTTTTAAGACCAGTATCATGTCGTTGTTGTCGACGAGTAGTGTCCATTTGAATATGTTCTGGACCTGGTTGGCGAAGAGACTGGTGCAAATCTTGTTCGAGGTCTTGAGTGGCAATGCGATATTGTTGACTGACAGATGAAGGAGGTGCATGCATAGCCATAAGAAAAAAGTCAAAAGACTGTCGATGAGATGAGCTGAACGGCTGAAAATGCTGTGGCGGCCTCATATTGCCCAAAAATTGTGTAGGTACACCAAATGCTGGAGGAAAATACTGATAATGTTGTTGCGGGACATTCTGGTAAGGACCTCTGCCCATCGAAAAGTCTGGAGTAGAATAGTGATAGGAGGATGATGCATGTTGAGACGGACCTGCATCATCAAAGGTAGTTGATACTCCAAACTGATGAAAAGAGGGAGGAGGTGGCACAGGATCACATTGCGACTGGGTTGGTATGGGAACATCAGCATGCTGCATACGTTCACGACGCCTACCCGTCTGAGCATGAGGAACCTAAGGGTACTGAACATTTTCTGCATGAGGTTCGTGAAGAGGCTGAACCGTTGCACGCCTTGACTCTCCTCGTGCTATTTGAGCAGTACGTGCGATGTGACGGGCATCTTCAACATTTGAAGTTCTCGTTATGTGCTCAAGCGAATCATCCTATTAAAATGATTTGGAAAAATATAAGGTTAGTAAATATAATCATTAAAGTGCAAGAATGTAAATGAAAAAGTAAAACACTTACTGCCACTCCAATTGAAGCCCCAGGCAATCCGATCCAGTATAGGGTAATTGTGCGATACCACTCCATATAACGACTATGAAATGGCAAGGTTGAGGGTGCTGTACGACCTCGCTGAATATACTGAGCTCGATCGCACCACAATTGAATCCAAAGAGCATGAAATTCAGCCCAAACTAGGTGACGACAACGTAAGTCCACCTCATGAAGCTTCTCAATATTTTTTGGATCATTTGGGATTTGCTGGAAGAAGCCGAATTGTCTCATGACTCTATCAGCTGGGTGCCACTCAACAATGTAGATACAAATCAGAGGTACCACAACTGTCCATATGTCTCGACCATTAAGACAATATTCTGGGACGTTATTGAGAATGTAGTTATCGTAATGCTCCCAAATAATCTTAAAAAATGAAAAAGAATGGTTAATACGTATAAATCAATATTTTTTTGTTAAAAATTAAGAAAATATTCTTACATCATCTTGTTGATTTGTGTCCAGGGCACGTCGTATCTGAAGAAGCGCGTGCGATGGAATTTGAGTGTTGCTTCTATCTTGGTACCGTCTGAAAAAAATTGAAGTTAAAATAACAGCCAATTAAATAGTTAGAATAAAAATATAAAATGTTCATTTTACCTTCCTGCAAGTGGTGCATCATAAGGAACACCGATGTCTGCAATTGACAGAGCAATAAATGGGAACCGATCCCATGCCCAAACTTGTAGCAGAAATAAGGGGCCCGCTATTTGTGAAACTAGAGGGAATCGGCATGCCAAGCAAAACTCCCTATACAAATGTGTTAAACATGCTGACCCCCAACTGAACTGAGCTATCTCGTCAAAATCAACGAGATATGGTAGCAAATGTAGGGTCACTCTGCTTGTATCCTTTGTAGAGTTGATGTAGCCACCAGCTAACCTTAGTAAATAGGCCTGTGTAAAATATTGTATTTCCTGCTCTGATGCATCATGTACTGGATGGGGAAATGCATTGACTAGCCAACTTGTTCGGATTAAATTGCCTTTAAGTGCACCATCTGGTGGGACACGACCTAGAATATTCTGACACATGTCAGAAATTCTGAAAAGGATCCGATCAATGGTTCCCTATCAATGCGCAAGCCTGTCTGCATGGCGACGTCTTATAGGGTGACAGTGCACTCTCCCTCGGGCATACAAAAAGTGTGTGTCTCAGGCTGCCATCTCTCAACTAAAACAGTGATCAAATGATGGTCGAGATTAATAAACCCAATGCGAGCTAAGCCATAAAAGCCGGTATATCGGAGAAGCTGGACTACTCTAGGATGTATATGGGTAACATCATCATGTCACGTAGAAATATTACGCCTGCAATCGATTGTAGCTGAAGCCGCCTATATGATGAATGAAAAATTAGTTTGTGGATAGATGAATTCCATTAACAAAATAAAATAATAATAATCAAATATACCCCGTCAATGTCAAACCAAACTGCTGTTGAGCGATGTTCTGATTGCAATGTCAAAACTAATGTGTCGATTGGTCTAGGACGAATGTAATCTCGTTGTGATGCCATAACTGAACATTAATAGTTAATTTTTTTCCAATAAAAAATAATATGAATAATTAATTATTTACACAGCATACTAATAGTAAACATCAATGAAAACATTAAATTATAAATAAGTTCATACAATATTTAAAACATTCAATTATACATAATGTAACAAACGAGATTAGAATTCAAGATTTATTGCGAGGGCATATCTGAATGTTATGACCCGTCTTTCCACATTTTGAACAAAACAGTATCCCTGTATGACTGCCCCAATCCATTTCATTACGATGATGGGTTGACTTTGGTCTACCTTTCGTACGCTTCCACGCCGAATTAGGGACAAGTCTTGGGAATTCAGTTGACGGCCAATATGCAGAGTCTGGCACAGGAACAAAGCAATGCGGCCACAATTGCATTTGTCTACATATTGTGAAAAAAGGCGCTATGTATTGTGTGTAATCAATATTATTTGCCAAGCACCCAGCGATGACATGACTGCAGGGTATCGTGCTTTGTTGATATTTGCCACACGTGTAGTGCCCCTCCTTCAATTTGATGAGTTGCATGTTTCCTCCCTTCCTCGTGACATTATTATAGGCCGTGGTAATAGACATGACACCATTGGCTAAGTCATAATTGTCGACGTGATGACCGTGCGCTTTTTCAACTATACTTTGCAGAGTGTTGATACATTCCTCGGTGAAGATTTTACCACTGAGAAATGCCTCTTCATTTTTTGCCCTGTGTTTGTTGAACAAACTTACTAACTGGATGAAGAGCATCTTCGTCATTGATGCAACCGGTAAAGATTTAAGTTTCTTAATCATTGAATTGTATGACTCAGCATACTTCGTTGTCATGATGCCATGCTAGAACCCATTGTAACGTCCCAAAAATACCGTGAATTTATTTCAGAAGAAATCGCAGGAAATGCCCAGAAATGGTCGAGAACGGGCTGGAGAACGGTTAATGAAACCGTTCCCTAAACCGTTTTGACATATTGGTCGGGAAGTATGGTCGAACGGCCTGACAAACGGTTTGGCAAAACCGTTTCGTAAACCGTTCTACCTGGAGAGTTGCCCAGAATTGTGCGAACGAGATAGAAAACGGTTTGCTAAACCGTTCTGCAAACCGTTCGGGTCGAGCGGGAAGTTTTAAATGGGCTGCAAACAGACCAGAAACCCTAGAACCATTATACACACTATCAGGTATCATCCCAAAAACAACTCCCAAGCATTCCAAACCAATCTTACCATAAAACCAGCATTGAAACAATAAATTTACAAGAGATTCACACTCATTCCAACCTCCAATCGTTCATTTCTCTCTCTAGTTCGTGAGTTTCCGGGATTCGAGGTAAATACCTAATCTTGGGGTAAAATGGGTTGTAAACTAGATGCATTATATAGGGTTTTGTTGGGGTTTGAGTGTAGGACGAGAGTATATGAACGTTAGACCCTAAAACTTCCGATTTATAGAGATTCAAGGATTTAGGTTTTAGGGGTTTTTGGGGAAAACACATATAAACTAGTTTTAAAGGGGTTTTGTAACCCACATTGTGTGTTAATCACTTGGAAACGTGCTTTTGATTGTGTAGGTAACACGATTCGTGATTCAAGTCGGGATTCAGGCGGCGGCGCGAACCCCGAGACCTGAGGTAAGTGCTTGTGCCACTTACTCATTATGTATCGGTTGTTGATAATTGATTTTAGTTGTGGATGGGTTCTTGATGCGAATTGTAAATGAGTTGAGGTTTGAGAAGTGGATAGGTGTATGTAAGTTTTGTGTACGATGTGATGACGTGGCTAAATTATGGTGTGATTATGTTGAGTCGGTACGGGTTCTTCGTAACCAACCTTTGTATTTTTTTTAATGGTATGTGGCGATGGTTGTAGGTGTGAATGTTGAGTTTGATAAGTTGTGTTATGCTTGAGAAATTGTTGGGCATGTATGTATGGATTGATGTGTGATGAGTTGCAATGTGTGAATGTTGTTGAAATGCTAAACATGTTATTAAATGGAATGGATGATTAACCTTGTTGAGACATATGATTATGGCATAGCATTTTGACACATGCATGGGCATTCATTGTATGTTCATGCTGGGGCCTGG
>CANYCX010211894.1:0-20604 GCA_948193385.1 Breynia disticha f. nivosa | reverse complement strand
CTGAAAAACACCAGCTCAACTTCTCTTTGTTTTCACTTAACATTCAGACCATATAAACCAAAAAGGGCTGCTGCAATTTTCTGGAAAATTGGCAGCAGTGTTCTTCATGTTCTTGAGGGTTATTTTCAGGAAAATTATCATGTATTCATTTTGGCTTGAAGATTGAATTTTATGAATTCATCTTTCTTGTCATTTCCAATAGACTCAAACATTCGTGTCCTTGGTACTGTTAGTTGTAGAGCGATATCAGAAAACTCTAGCTGTTTCAGACGTCAGAAAGAATGTTTAGTCTTCTGTAATTTCAATCTTTTCATAACAAAAAGATTCAAGCTGTATCCGTTTTTCATTGCAGGTATGTCCAATTTGCTCCATGAAAGTTGCAAGGGACATCTTAAGTCATATCACTCTGCAGCATGCACACTTGTTCAAGATATCCTTGAAATTGAAACTACTTTTGTTCTAACATCTAGATTTCTACTATCATGTGATCACAATTGTTAAGTGATTAATTATATACCTATTGACCTAGTAAAACAAGTTTCCAAGTTTCCTTAACTGAAGATTACTTGCATAGACGGCGCAGACTACGTAGAGTTGCTATTCCGAACAGCTCGTTATCTCTCCTCGGACGGGACCTCAGGGAGGCTCATTTACAAGTGTTGCTGGGGAGTAATGGTGCATATCGGTCAAATAATGCTAACGTTTCTACAGAAGTTTCTGATCCAGTCCTTTCATCATTTATTCTAAATTTCCCTGCATCTGAAGTAGATGAAATTTCCAAATCTATCGGATCAGGCACTGATAATTCTTCTGCAAAGACTTCAGCGCCAGTACACATTTGGAAATCAAGGTACATGTCATTCTTAAACTACATAGAACAAATCATAGGATAATTTCAAAAAACAATGGATGAGACCAAACATAAACGTTGCTGTATGTTGCAGTTTCGATCCGTCTTTGAGTTCCGAAGAACGGGAGAGAAGGATAAAGCAAGCAACAAGCAGAGCCAGTTTCATGCAGGATCTCCTTCTCTCAACCTTATTACAGGACTAAAAGGAGGAGTAAACAATTTAGAGAGGATAAAATGATGGATGAACCTTTACAAGAGGCAGATTTGGGTGGTAATCTCTTACATAACATGCTCAACATTTTCGAATGGACTTGTAGTTTATCCTCGCTCGAGTCGATCCAACGTTAGATGCCGTGGTCGAGAGTCTGATTCTCATGGTATCTTGTAATGTGTTATGCACATGTTGTAATCCTTTTTCTACTTCAAAGTTTTAACTAAACATATGTCTGTTAGTGAGCTGGTGAGGCTGCAATCTGCATGCAGTCGGTGAAAATGCTGCAAATAATGATCTCTCTGCTGGTCTCTAGGAGTGTAAATAAAATTGATGGTTCGTGAACAAAATTTTAAAATCGATATAAAATTTGATTTGAATTTAAATTCGTAAAATTTTAAATGAGACGAGGACAAATACTCTAAAATTTGGGTGGGCATTATAGTGTTAGACGTCTGTTTTTGTATTTCTAGTTGACGTTTGATGATGGGCGGTGGCGGTGCATCACTTGTGGCTTAGAACAGTCGTAAAGATAATTAAATGAAGAAAGGACGATAAAAGTCCCATGTCAACTGCACTGTCAGATACCATGATCCAACATATCTCTACTTACGATACTGACATAAAATGCCACGCCCATATCTATCCACAATCCAACACTTCTCATCTTACTGCAATACATCCAACATCCAACGCCTTATACTTTTCCAACTCCAATGGCTTTTGAGTTTTGTCCAATAACATTTGTCTGCTTATTACAACAATAAAACACATGTGGGTCTACACTCAGCACCACTCTGAATAAAATACTCGTAACAATTACCAAATCGAATTCTTTATAAAGGATTGATCCAATTATAGGAGCGAGATATTCATTAACTTTTTTTGCGAGGAGCCTATATTTTGGCTTCTTTTTGAGAAGGAGCAAAGAAAGAGAGCGTTTTGTTTCTTGTGTGAGAATAATATGATGATGGAGCTGTTTGTGTTGGGATGTACTGGAGTTGTAGTGTTTCTCCATGGAGCTAATTTCTTCTTTCATGTTCTGTCACAACACCTTGTTGTTCGTTCTCTCAGGTAATCACTTCCATTGCATTTCAAGATTGAAATTTTGCCTGATTTTAATGAGCACTGTTGTTGTAATTCAGTGAAGTTGGGTTCTTTGTAGTTGGAAGATAATTCCATTTATCAATTGCTTTCTGGGTTCGATAATTTGAGTAAACAAGTGTCTTTATGTTTTGTAGTTTACAAAATTGTTAAACTTTTTATGTCTAAGTTACAAACTTTGTTCTGTAATTTGCAAAATTGTCATTGAGATGTGATGCGTTGCTGCGTTGCAGTTTCTTTGGGTTTGTTGGATGGTAGTTGAAGCAAGATCATGAGAGAGAGATAATTCTTCGACTGAAGCTGTAATGGAAATTGATGGAAGCTTGTACCAGTCGCCAAGTTCAGTGTATAGAGATGGTAGCAATGCATAATTTTTGTTTCTTTGCCAATGGCAACGGAATAGAATAATAGGTCAAATAAAATAGATGATTGTATTGAGCATTTCTTGCAATTAATCACCTCTGATCATTTAATCTTAAGAGTTTCTTATTAGCTTTCAGACAGTTGATCTGTTTACTTCTTTTAAGGAGTTATTTTGCTTCTCCGTTGCTGTTTTGTATATGTAAAAAACAAACCTTCCTGAAAATTGGTTTGATTTATCATTTTTGTCTTCGTTGTAATCGATTTGGTCTGAATATCAATTCGGAATAGAGAGAGGAGGATATAGCATCAATCCGATAAGAATAATATGAAACAACCGCCGGTTTAGTATTGCGGCGAAGACAGGCGAAGTCTAGCTGTAGTCATAGCCAGAAAATTAAACGATAGAACGTCCATTGTAATTATCTTAAACGGCAAACCGTGTGAGTTATTCAAAGATTTTTTTATACTAATCCACTGAAAGCTTGATTTCTCTGGCTTTTGATGAAATGGATGATGAACTATACGCGTCTAATTTCCCTCCAAAAACCACTTCACCAACAACATTACCCAACTTTTAAACCCTTCACTCTAAACTTCACTAAATTTCTCAACTTTATTCACACAACTCCCCAATTTGCCCAAAGTTCCACTCTTTACGCCAAGCCCACCTCAATTTTCTTCTCGAAACTCCTCATTCAATGCACTCAACTCAATAAATTACATACTGGGAAAGAAATTCATGCCCGAATATTTAGATTTGGTTTCTTTAAAGACCCAAAAGTGCGAAACCATTTGATAAATTTCTATGCAAAATGCCGGGTCTTCGCCTATGCTCGGAAACTAATTGATGAAAGTCCTGAACCGGATTTGGTTTCTTGGTCTGCTTTGATTTCTGGCTTTGTGCAAAATGGGTTTGGAAAAGAAGCCATTTTGGCTTTTTTTGATATGCAATTGTTGGGTGTTAAGTGCAACGAGTTTACTTTTCCTAGTGTGTTTAAGGCTTGTATTGTTACTAGGAATATGTGGCTTGGGAGGTTGTTACATGGTAATGTGGTGGTTACAGGATTTGAAAGCGATGAATTTGTGGCCAATAGTTTGGTTGTTTTGTATGCGAAGTTTGGGGAGTTTGAAGATTCGAGGAGGATCTTTTTTGGGATGATGAATAAAGGCATTGTTTCGTGGAATGCGATGTTGTCTAGTTATGTTCAGAGTGATCTATGTGAGGAGGCTGTTGAGTTGTTTAAGGAAATGGTTTTTAGTGAAGTGAGGCCAAATGAGTTTAGTTTGTCAACTATGATAAATGCGTGTACTGGTTTGGAGGATTGTGGCCATGGAAGAAAACATCATGGTTACTTGTTAAAACTTGGTTATCATGATGATCAATTCTCAGCTAATGCTCTTGTTGATATGTATGCAAAAGTGGGAAGTCTTGAGGAAGCTATTAATATTTTTGAGGAAATTGCAAAACCTGATATAGTCTCTTGGAATGCTATTACTGCTGCTTGTGTTCTTCATGAAGATCACCATTTGGCTTTAGAATTTTTCCGGAAAATGAATAGTTCGGGGATGGTTCCAAATATGTTTACTTTGTCAAGTGCTCTCAAAGCTTGTGCGATGATGGGTGATGGTGAATCCGGAAAGCAGTTACACTCCTGCCTAATAAAGATTGATACTGGATTGGATTCCTTTGTTAGAGTCGGACTTATAGATATGTATTGCAAGAGTAACTTAATGGATGATGCAAATTTGGTTTTTAAGTTAACGCCTGAGAAGGACATGATTTTGTGGAATGCTATGATCTCTGGTTATTCTCAAAATGGGAAAGACTTCGAAGCTGTATCTTTTTTCCCTTTAATGTACAAGGAAGGAGTGGGATTTAACCAAACGACTATATCAACCGTTCTGAAATCGGCCGCTGGCTTGCAGGATCACTATGTCTGTGGACAAATTCATGCACTTTGCATCAAATCTGGAATGGAATATGACAATTATATTGTGAACAGTCTGATTGATAGTTACGGAAAATGTGGCCATGTAGAAGACGCAACTAAAATATTCAAAGAAAGTCCAATTGTTGATTTGGTCGCTTTCACTTCCATGATAACTGCTTATTCTCAAGATGGGCAAGGGGAAGAAGCAATGAAGCTATATTCAGAAATGCAAGCTCGGGAAATCAAGGCAGATTCCTTTGTTTGCAGTTCTCTCCTCAATGCATGCGCAAATTTATCAGCTTATGAGCAAGGAAAACAGGTCCACGTTCATGTTCTTAAGCTTGGTTTTATGTCGGATAAATTTGCTGGGAATTCTCTTGTAAATATGTATGCCAAATGTGGAAGCATAGTTGATGCGGACTGTGCTTTCTCTGAAATACCTGAGAGAGGAATAGTTTCATGGTCCGCAATGATTGCAGGGCTTGCTCAACATGGTTATGGAAAAGAGGCACTCAACTTCTTCATTCGGATGCTAAAAGATGGTGTTTCTCCTAATCACATCACTCTAGTTAGCGTCCTTTGTGCATGCAATCATGCAGGTTTGGTTGATGATGCGAAACATTATTTCACATCAATGGAGAAGTCGTTTGGTGTTGAACCGACACAAGAACACTATGCTTGCATGATTGATATCCTTGGTCGAGCTGGGAAACTAGATGAAGCAATGGATCTTGTAAACAAAATTCAATTTAAGGCTGATGCCTCAGTTTGGGGAGCACTTCTTGGTGCAGCAAGAATCCACAAAAACGTTGAGCTTGGAAAACAAGCCGCAGAAATGCTTTTCGAGTTGGAACCCGAGAAATCAGGAACCCATGTTCTGCTAGCAAACATTTATGCAGCAGCAGGCATGTGGAGTGATGTAGCTAATGTGAGGAGACTTATGAAAGACAGTAACGTGAAGAAAGAGCCTGGAATGAGTTGGATGGAAATTAAAGACAAGGTACACACTTTTATAGTAGGAGATAGGAGCCATTCAAGAAGTAATGAAATCTATGCAAAACTTGATGAGCTCAGTGACCGCTTAAATAAAGCTGGATACGTTCCAATGGTGGAGACTGACCTCCATGATGTTGAGCAAAGTGAAAAGGAGCGGCTTTTGTTCCACCATAGTGAAAAGCTTGCTGTGGCATTTGGTTTGATTGCTACCCCACCTGGTTCTCCCATTAGGGTGAAAAAGAACCTCAGAATCTGTTTAGATTGCCATTCTTTCTTCAAATTCGTCAGTAAATTTGAAACGAGAGAAATAATTGTGAGAGACATAAACAGATTTCATCACTTCAGAGATGGCTCATGTTCTTGTAGGGACTATTGGTAGCAGTGGAGGACTATTTTTTTCGTGTTTCAATCCTTCAGGACATGATCAAATCCAGGTTTCTCGTCTTAGTCCTTTTTGGTTCATTTGTTACATGAAAGATTTTTCATACAATTGATGTACTTCATTACACTAATTATTCAATATTTCATTACTACATTGTTTTTACAGTTCAGCTTTTGGCCTGTTCTCTACTGATAAATTCAAACTGGATGTACTCATTCCGGTCATCCAAGAAAAAAATGATTTACAACAAATAATAGAAGACATGTTTGTATAAATTTGCTCACATAAACATCATCGAGTCCTCTGACATCATAGCTAACAATGAGTACTTCACTTTGATCGATATTCTGCCATTTTCTACACAAAGTTTGGCTCCAGTGACCACCCAATAACCTGGAGGATCCTCAGGCCCTCTGACCATTTCTTTTGTGTCTACAAAATTTGACATTTTCGGCACCCTCGAAGGAGAGGGTGGCCCGCCGGGAAAAACTGCCGAATTCGATTCGACTTTCACTGGCTTCTCCGGTGGTGGATTCAATGCTGTGCTGAACCTAGTGCTGATCAACATAGAGAAAACCCCAGATTTCCGCGACATGGTTGTAGGTCCGTCCCATTCTGACCTACGGATCTTTGCTGATGCAACCATTGAGAAGCCAAGCCTCAGGAACAGAACTTTCTTCATTCCAACCACTTTTACCTCAAACCAGGCTTTCGTTACAATAGAAGCCGAGTCATCAATGCGAGCACCGTTATACTGAACCGGAGCAGTGCAGACGTGCGAGAATATGCTCCAATTTACAGGTTCAAAGTAGCCTCGTTCTACAGGCTCATCAATGGGTTCATAACTGTGATCGTCGGAGAGTTGGATGATATTTGGTAAAGTAGAGAGGTGCTGGAGATGAATAGCCAAATAGTCACTTCTTTTGCCCTCTAAGTACAAACGAATTCCGGTCACTGGCCGATTCCCAGAATCAACCTGCAATAGAGCAAGGCAAAGGATTCATGACCAGTTGTTGGCAAAATTAAGTGCAGGAACAACCACAATTTTGCATTGAAATCAAACTAACAGGTTTTCAGTATTCTATGAGAAAATCACCTGTGAAGTGTTGACATAAAGCTTAGGTCCCATAAAGGAAAACCGAAGAGATGGAGATGCTTGTTTCCTGCGCCTAAGCGTAAGAGGAAGATCGCCATAGACTGGAGCCCACTGTCGAGGTAACTGAAACTCTAAAAATTGATGAAGTTCTTCTATAGGTGGCTTGTCTGCATTATTCAAACACAAATCAAAACCAATTCCAAAACTCCTAGGACTCAAAGCACAGAAAAGCCTTTGAAAGACCAGAACATACATAAAAGATAGGTAATGTTTGTATATATACTCACAACGAAGGTATAGATTCACAGCATGGCTCAAAAATCCATTGCCACGAACACCACTCAACAGAGAAGTTATAGGCACAAAGGACATTGAAATAGCATTTGGTGACTTTGATATACTTGAAAGCCACTTGTTATGGCTTTGGCCAATGTCTATACCTCCCCTTCTGATAGAAATGCTCAGTACGTCCTGCATTCAGAAATCATACTCAGCTGAATGTCTTAGATCATTGAAATAGCTTGGAGTTTCAATTTAAATGCGTTTGTAAACTAAAAGGAAGTTAACCTCATTCTTTATATGAGTAATGACCGGTGGCCTAATTGATTGAGAAGGAAATACTCCACCAAAATCCCAACGATTATCATCCTGAATAATACAAGTTTTTGAAGTTAACTATTTCTCAGAATACTCCAAAGAATTTTCAATAGAAATCCACTAAGATTCAAAAACCTATACAAACTATACACAGAGACCTATATATACAAACAAGTGAAGAATCAACCAATGGGATTTTAGAGAATGCTTGAAGATTTTGGAATACCGTTGGTTTTCCGGACTTTGTGTTCACATTTTGCAAAAACTTGTCATCAGATAATTGCTTCAACAATGTCTGCACTTCATGAGGCTCAAGATTTGATTTCTGTAGTTGCTTTAAACTTATCACTTCTTTCCCTCCCATCTTCACTCCAACAACAACATGAGTTCCATACTTTTCAATAAACCTATAAATACCAAGCTGAAATCAATGAATTCTCCATTGTTCTTCTCAATTCAAAATTCTAATAAAGAAACAACTTCATCTACATTCATACATACATACTAACAAGAGAGAAGAAATAATAAACCTTAGCACAATGTCCTTCAAACATCAACATAAACTAAACATAATAGTGTGTAGGACTTCAATGCAATATATGTTTTAAGTCCAAACTTACTCGGCAAGAGCAGCAGGGTCCCAAGAAGTAGGCACTTCTTGTTTAACACGTTCAGACAACACTAATTGAGATCTTTCCAACTCAATATTGTAAAGTGTTATAAACCAACCATCAAAACAAAGACTTTTAACCAAAGAAGCATCCTTTTGCCACCATCCCCTGAAGTCAAACATACTATTAAACAACCCGGACGGAATTTTCCCCGATAAACCAAGTTCTTGATTGATCTTCTCCGACATCTACATTACAAACAAACACTAACCAAGTTAAACAAACACCACAAAGCAGCAAACTTCCACCACAATTTCGAAAATCCTCAAGTATAAAACCTGATTGAAAGAAAGAACATCAGAGCTGAATCTAGTACGTTCTCCTTTGTCACATTTAATACTTGTTGGAACACTTTCGACAATAACACCACCAGGAACTACAAGGTCTCTGGACTGATTCAGGTCAAGCTCTATAAGTCTTGATCCCGAAGGACCTGGTTTACAAGAAGATAGCCGGATATCACTGACCAAATCATACCCGAACCCGATTACTGAAACAGCTTTTTCAGCAGCAGATTGTGGGTCCAAGCGATTTAGAGCCATGGAATTGTGCTGAGGGTTTTAGGGTTTGGTTTGGTTGTTAAAATGAATGGAGAAGAAAACTGAAAGAATGGTCTTTGTTTGAAATTTTAGTAATATTTGAATAATATTTAAAGTCTTGTATATTTTACTGTCAGTGTTTCAAAGTTAGAAGTTTGGGAGTTAAGATTTTGGAGGGTTTTGAAGATTTGACTTGGACACACGATGCGGCTGCTGCTTCCTTCGTTTGCCACGTGGCAGGAGTTTATTACAGATAACCACTTTTTGGCGGTACTGCAATGCTTTTTGCCCGATTGCCGGGGTTGTTAACTGATTAGGTTCCTGACAAATTTGAAATTTTCTGTTTTGGTCCCTGACCACTTACTTTGTTCGATTTAACAGATCGTATGAAGTAGGAACATACTTGATAATTAATTTTCATTAAGAGAGTGTTTATTAATCTCTGAGATACTCGGAATTGGATGAAAAGTACTCATTTCAGAATTTTTTATCTTTCCGACCTGTTTATTAAAATTCATACCTAATTGCACATCTTGCAAAAGCAATATATGACTATCTTGGCAAAAAGCCAAGATAAGCTTTCAATGATGATTTTTCATTCTAACATGGTATTTTATCTTTAGTTTTTTTTAGTTTTTCATCCCAACAAGATTAACAAACACTTGAAAAATATTTTTAGAATGAATTCCAATTTTATCTTAAACATTTCCTATCTTAACTTACAATTATCTCATCTCTATCTTATCCGTATTATTTTAACAAACACTACCTAAAAAGATTCAGAACAATGAATAATTAATTTTTATAACTCTTTGCTTGTTCCATTATGTTTAACTGGTGGCATAAGGCGTCGGATACAAGAACGGAAAATTCTAAATTTGTAGGGACTAAATCGATTGATACTCCAAAACTCAACGACCATAATGAATTTTTCCTTTTCTATAGTTGTCGTATAATTCATGAATCTACCATCTATTAATCTTATTCATGACATGTATATATTTATATGACTCAATATTATAAAAATGAATAAAAAATATATTATAGAATCCATCTCTTTCATATATAAAGATATTCAATATATAATCATCAATATCAATCATAGAAAATTAAGCAGATGAGAAATGAAATAGTCAAATAAACTTTGTCAATCACGTGGAGAGTGATGAGCTGTGATATTCTGTCCCAAATTGTAAGCTGGAAATAGTTGATATGAATAATATATAGCAAGAATTTTGGGGAGTTAAATTATATATGGTTGGCAAGGTGGGAGTCAACGTTTATGGACCGTATGTGTGAAGATATGATGAGTGGGTTGGCAAGAGAAGGTTGCATGAATATGAAAACGAACACCATTTTAAGTGATGAGAAGATAGCTCAAGTTTGGTTGTTTTCCAAGTCTCTCGAAGACTTTGACTTCACAAAACATTCTCCTCCAATATCTCGAGTCAGATTGTAGAAGTTTATAAGAACGTGCACGTGTATGTGCGTTTAGAGACGATATAGATTGTACTTAATACATGAATATCATTAAACAATGCATTTGAGAGCTTTGTTTAAGTTCAAGTATGTCAATAAATAATGAATCAAGAGATCGTTTAACAGAGAGGTCGTCAACAACAACAAAGGAAGGAACACGAGAACGAGAAGAAAGCATTTTGATTGTATATTTATCTCATAACGATTACTTTTCTGTAGAAATGAAAACAAAAAATGATCTTTATTTTCAGAGCAACATAAAAAGATTTGTCATGAAAGTGTTGGTACCATTATAAGTGCACCACTTGTTCCATTAAGTTGAACCAGCGGAACTATTATTTCATGAGTTTCACCTAGGTCTGTGCTACCTGTCTCGACTTAAATTTATCGATGAATTAAATAATTATGTGGAGATTTTTAAACATTGAATAAGTAAGAAAATCTATGAATAAATTGGTTTATAATAAATATAAACCAATAAACACCATGAATTTGGTTTAATTTTTCTTAAAATTAAAACTTAGATATACAATTGAGGTAATTACCCCAGTGGACTTTTTTAAGTTTGGTTTTTGAGTTTTGTCACTGAATGTTTGGTTATTGAGGTTTTGTGTATATTTTAAATTATTATTGTTATTATGTTAGTTTACTGTTAACATATTACACTTTTAGCCAAACTGTTTCTCACACGTGAACTTCCGTGTTATATTATGCATGTGAACGTTTGTAAACTTCTGATTCTTGTAATGAAGTGTTCGCGGACATATATGTGAACTCGGTGCATGCGAACCTATGTGAACATCATATACTTGTTCTGAAATATCCTTTTTTAAATCATACGTGAACTTTTGTTTCAGTCATATGTAAAATTTTTTCTTTTTGAACTTGATAATGTGAACGTCTGTGAACATTAAAACATGTTTTAAGTGTATTATATGTTTTGCGAACTTGAACTTGTGAACCTTAGTGAACCTTAGAACTAGTGTTTTAGATGAAATTTTTTTAAGTTGAGCATGTGAACCTTAGAACGAATGCGAAGTGATTGAGTTTTTTTTATGAACTTGTTCATGTGAACCTCTGTGAACTTTAAAATATGTGTTTAAGTAATTATATTTTATGTGAACTTGTGCATGTGAACATCTGTGAACCTTAGAACGTGTGATCAAATACATGTATATGTTTATGTGAATTTGCTAATGTGAACCTTTGTGAACTTTGGAGAATAAAAATTTTTAAGATTTCATCCTTTGTGAACATTAGTATGAAAACTTTTGTGAACTTTAAAATCAATTTTCCAATAGTCTGAAACACATTTTCGTGAATTTTGATAACAATAACAATTGCAAAACAGTAGATGCTTAATATAAATCACGATAGATAAAACTGAAACAATAATGTGATTTTGATGAAAAAATTCAAATCGTATTTGATAGTTAAGATTTCGAAGATTTTGAACGTACCTGAACTGAGATTCAATTGTTTTTAATCGATTTTGAAGAACAGCAGAGATGTTTGGATTGTATTTTGTTTTTTTTTCTATCGATTGATAATGGCGTTTGCTGGGTTCTCGTTTTTTTTTTAAGAATCTGTTTTGAAGGAAAGATTTTTTTAAAGATTTGAGAATATTTGAATGGAGAGATTTTAGGAATGAGATTACCCATATTTTTTGCAGTTAATTAACTAATAGTTATATTTTAAATATAGTTTGTTTGAATTACCATTTTTATAATTTACAAAATTAATTGCTATTTTCTCAATATAAAAAACTTAAGTATAATGTTTATTAAATTTTTGCGATTTTTTTAAAGCAGCAGGTAAAATCGTCATTCCTATTTGTCCCTCGGAGCAGCAAAAAGTCATATTGGAGTGGGCCTTCGAAAGCAGGCCACGTGGATGGTGGTGGTGGTGTCCAGGCAGGGGAAGCTTAGAAAATGACTTTGATTTTGACATTATTATTATTTTTTTCTTTCCTTTTTCAACTCTCTCCTCCTACTTTCCACAAATCACACTATCCGCTCTTTCCATTTACTATTTCACCCTTTTCTGCTCTTTTTATTACATTGCTGCCCCAACTTCACTTTTATTTCAAGATTTATTTGTCATTTCTTGCACACTTTTTGTACCTAAACCTTTTTTTTAATGAAGTTAACAGTGTTTTTTTTTTGAAAAATTAAGTTAGATGTTTGGCCCAAAATTGAGTAAATTTATAATATGGTGAATTATAAAGAGATTGACATGTAATTTTAAGTAAATTTACAACTGAATTAAATTTAAAATAATGTTTAATCTAGACGAAGTTATAAGGATGTGAAATCGTCATAAAATCATTAAGGAGTTAAATGTTTTAATAATTCCACGTATTTTCTTTTTGTTAACAATAACTTCCTTCTATTAAATCCAAGCACACTAAAAGTTTAGGGATTTGAATTCGTTCATGTCGTGTCGTAATTTTGTTAAACTATTCTGTAGCAAAATATCATTCTTTATAATATAAACAACACAAAAATTAAATTTTTATTAATCGTGTCATATTATAAACGTATATTTAAGAATCATATTATCGTATTAGAAATTGAAAGCTTCTTAAAAACTCGTGTATTAGGGTGCAATAGAAGCCAAACTTGAGGCAATTTCTTAAATATAGAAAACTTGGCAAAGTTCCAACAATTCATATTATTTGGCAGAAACAGTAATTTCTATTTCAGATTAATTGTTTTGAAGCAATATAGTAATCATCAATAATAAACTCACTTGGCAATTGGCTATGTAATATGGTTAACCAAAACAAACTTTCTTAAAGTACCACTTGAGACACGGACCCAGTCGCACCTTTTGTCGTGTTTTATTTTGTAGTATTTTTTTATAATTTTTTTCGTTGTATTATTCTCTTATCATGCATTCAAGCTTTTGTACTATTTTAAATTTATCAATTTTTTTATTAAAAAATTTCTGAATTTAAAAACAAAATTCATATTTCCAAAGTAAAAATATTAGCCACTCAAATATTGGTATTGAGATAAAACTATACCATAGAAATTGAATTCTCCAGACAACTCCAGATATTACACCATAGCACTGTTTTGTCTATTGAAACAGAAAATTATAATAGAAATTAAAAAAGAAAACAGCATTAGAATAGGATTATTCTATAAATGGTAGGGGCAGATTTGTAAGTACAAATATTTTAATGTCCTAAACAGAACAACCAAAGCATCCACTGCTTCACGTTATAACCCAATCACTCTCTGCTTTCCAACAGAAGAATCTCTCTCTCTCTCTCTTGCAAAGACTTGGTCTTTCTCTTCTTCTCTATTATCTTCTTCTTCTTCAAAGCAATCAAAACAAGTCCTCTCTTTCATATCTGTGAGTGTTTTGCATAAAGTTTCTATCTTCTGAGTGATGGGTGTGAGTTGTTGTAGGTGTTCTCACACTTCCCACATAACAGAGATCATCATAACAAGTTTCTTTCGCCACAAGTCTTAAATCCTTTTGAGAAAGAAGAGATCTTTCGGTGTGTAAGCTGATATATACGTATGAGAGGTGTGATGGAAGTTTGTGATTGAGAACTTATAAGTCCTGTTTCATTACAAAAGACTAAAGCATGGCGGGTTCAGCTGCTTCTGCTTCTAATTTTGCGTTGCTTCAAAGTCAAAGAGGTCCTTGTGCTGTTGTTTCTGCTTCTTCTCAGCCTCATGATACTTTTTTCCTTTCTGCCTCGTCCCCTTCTTTTCTTGGTATATTTCTAATTTCTTCACACTTCGTCTAACTATGCTCATCACAAGTGTTGAATAATTATATTGAAACGAATTGATCAGAGTTTGTTTCTTGTTCCTGTTTCATGTTGAAGACACTTCTTATGGTTATATTCCAATTATGTGATTGGAAAATTATTATCTTAATGGTGTAGAGAATTTTAATTTTGTATCTCTTCTGTGTATACGATCAGCCCTTATGAGAATTTTGCTTAATTGCTAGTCTTTGATGTTTCATTTGTATTAGTCTATTTGATTTTTGATTGGTAATGACTGTCAATCATCTTGTTTTTACATATGAACAGAGTTTTGTCGCACTTATTTAGTTTCATGTGTTTGATTGAATGCTGTAATTAATTATAGTGTGGATGTAATTCAGGTTCAAGATCTATGGTAAGCTTTGAGGATGTCAATCAAGTAAATGGATCAACGAGGCCTTTCTTCCGTACATTTGGACACGACGATAATGGAGATGATGATTTGGATGAGTATTTCCATCAACCTGAAAAAAAGAGGAGACTAACTGTTGATCAAGTTCAGTTTCTTGAGAAAAGTTTTGATGTTGAGAACAAGCTTGAGCCTGAAAGGAAAGCCCAGCTTGCCAAGGACCTTGGCCTGCAGCCTCGGCAGGTAGCTATATGGTTTCAGAATCGCCGCGCAAGGTGGAAGACAAAACAACTCGAGAAGGATTACGAAACATTGCAAGCTGGTTATGACAAGCTTAAGGTTGATTACGATAGCCTCCTCGAGGAGAAAGATAAATTGAAAGCTGAGGTAATTATGAATAAACCACAATTCTTGAAAGCTCTCGAGTTGTTTTGATCGAATATGCATCTTCAATGATTGAATGTTCATCTTTTTGCAGGTCAATCTCTTGACAGAAAAGTTGCTCCACAAAGAGAGAGAAAAAGGTAACTCTGTATTGTCTGATAAAGAGTCAGAACCATCGAAAAATCCGGTCACCGAATCAAACTCCGAGGGCGAAATTTCGAAGCTTTCAGTTGTGGGATGTAAGCAGGAAGAAAACAGCTCTGCCAAAAGTGGTATATTTGATTCAGACAGCCCACATTACACTGATGGAGTTCACTCATCGCTCATAGAAGCTGGCGATTCCTCTCATGCATTCGAACCAGACCAATCAGATCTTTCTCAGGATGAGGAAGATAACTTTTTGCCTCCATATGTATTTCCAAAGTTGGAAGACTCAGATTACAGCGAGCCGCCTGCAAGTTTTGAGGATCATCCCTTTTGGTCCTCATGGCCCGTATTAAGTGATTCCTGAAACCTTGTCTTGTAAATTGCTTCAGGGTAACTTGAGGTGATAAATAAGTGCACAATGGCACAACCAAGACAAACTTGGTATTGGTAGTGTTTTGTAGATGTCAATGGTGGTTTTTTTCCCCTGTAATCTTACTTCTTGGGGGATTTTTCAGAGTTAGATTGGATTTTCTTTCATGCTAGTTGTAATTAAATAATATCTTCTCATATGTTATGAGATAAGACTGGAGTAAAATAATGGAAATCTTTTCATGTTTGTGAATGCAAAGAGATACTATGTTGCTTCATTGGGGCAGTAAGATTGATTGCAGAAGCTAAATTTGTGAATGATTCTTTAGTGATTACCGTAAAGCTCTAAAAAAATGCGTCACTTTCTTTCTAGGAATCGAAATTTCGTGGCCTTAAACTTTATGATTAGCATAAAAATTGGCTTGCTGGCATTGTGTTTGAAGTTGCTGTCTTTTGCAAAAGTTCTTATTGTAAAATAATAACTTAATGGAGCCAGAAAGCTTGTTGCCGTCGCAAACATGTGAATAATAGCGACGAATAGGATTAGCCAATAGAGCCTTTGTTCATGTCATACAACAAATGCTAAGTTGGTTTGATCTTATAAGTTGTTATTTAACCCCGGTAACTTCTCATGTTTAGGGTTGTGAAAATGGTTAATTTGGTTACTTTTGTTAATCTACTGATTTAAATTGTGGCAAATTCAACAATAGAATTGCATAATTAAATTTGACAATAAGAAATAATTAAAGATACAAGATTTATATAGTTCGACCAATTTGATCTACGTCTACGTACAGAGAGAGGCAAAATTAGATTTGAGAATAAGAAATAATTAAAGATACAAGATTTACGTGGTTCGATCAATTTGATCTACTTCTAAAAACAGAGAGAGTATTTTTTATTGATTTATTGACCAAAAAAGTTATAATAAGACATCTATTTATACACGTACACTTTACAACTATCAAAAACATCTATTTTGCTGTCAGTGTCATAATTCTATACCTGTAGTGACCAAATCCACAGAAAAAAAATTAATGCAACTCAACAAACTGTTAATTGAATACCTCAAAAAAAAAGTTAGTTGAACCGATCAAAGTTATTCTTTAATAGAACCAATTTAATCATTTTTTATCGGTTTGATTGACGGTCTGAATTAATCAAACTTTTTTTTAAAAAATCGTGTTGAATTTTATAGGGTTGATTATAAATATAACCCATTTATGTTTTTTTAATTACAAATGAGTTGCTAACTGAAACTCATTTCACAATTGATTTTTTTTTTACTTCCTGTACGGTTAACTTAAAATTGGAGGCGTGGAGCAATGTTCATTTTTTGATGACACACTTGGTGGTTTTCTTTTCCTAGTTGTACTCACTATTTTATACTTTTTCTTCAATTAATCGTTTTCTCATGTTAAGTTAGAAGTTTGTATTAAGTTTAAATATTTAAAAATAGATATAAATTTGTTTATAAAATTGTTTATACATATATAAGATTTACGTAAGTTTATATGAAGTTTATATTACAGTTAAACCAACAAAAAATCATGTTCCGTATAAAATGTAAAAAAAAAAAAGAAAATTCGTATGGAGTGTAATAAAAAAAGAATTATTTGTAGAAACTTTAAAATATTGAAATTTTTGTAAAATAAAAAGAAAAAGTGGTGCAAAGTGTAATTAATCCAATTTTATATGTAACTTTAATGAAAACTTGACATTTTTATTATGTTTTAATAGTAACAAAAATCAATTACAAATTTTATACACTAAAAATACTTTACACTATTAAATATATGGTTATATATATGTGTGTAAGTAAATATTATCATTTTTTATTAGTAGGTTGGTTTTTTATTTTTCACCGAACCAACTAACTAATCGAACTTTATAGTCAATTTTCAAATCAATCGAACTAAATTTTTTGGTTCAATTTAATTGCTTAACCATGAATTTCTTATACATTTTAAGTTAAAAAGTGACTCCCACAAAATTTCTTTTATTTTCCCATGTTAAAAAACTTCATACTCTTTTCTCTCACTTTTTGTTAACTCAATCTATTTTTTGAAACAAAGTTCATGACCAACCATTTTATTATATAGTAAATTAGCTATTTTCTCTTGCATGAATATTCAAAACACAGTCAGAAAATATTTTTCTCACATAACATCAATATCATGAAAGCCAGTAGTTAATTTTGATTATTGATAATAAGTAATTTCTATTATTTTTTTTATTAATATGAAATTGAATTGATGAATGTTTAAGGAATTTGATGTAGCATTAATTATCTATATATATACTAATTTAGAAATAAATACATGATATTGTGATACATGTCTTCATAAATAAATGACACATAAAAATACATAAATAATTTAAAAATAATAAATATGTATTTATCTACTCATATCTACATATCTACATCTACATAATATATTAATTTAAAAGTTGATTCATAAAATTTTGATATTTGTGAATTTAAATTATTGATATGTGGCATGTATAAATTTCAAAAAAACTAATCATAACTAATCAAGTTGTTACAATATTAGAATTAATATTGGTTATTTAAATCATAAACAAAAATTTAGATCTCAGATAACTTTATGGAATATTTTTTCATTCATACTTTTTGTCTTTGACAATAAATTTATTACATATAGTTGAAAATTTTTTAAAGACAAATAAATTTATTTCAGAAGTTTTATTATATAATGATTAATTATTTTTTATATAATTTAATATAAATAATTATTAATATCATATTTAACATAAAATAATTCGCATAAAAATTTAAAATTAGTATTATTTTAATATGCAACACTGATCGAATCGTGTGGGTTCCAACTACTAATTAAAAGACTAATTCAATTAATTATTAAATAAAAAATCAATAAAATAAGAAATATGTTAGAGAGACTATTAAGAATGCTCTAACTATACTTTGCACCGTTTTGTAGTTAATTAGTAACAAAATTTTCACTAACAAAGGTAATTCCGATAGGATTTATGGTAAAAAAACTCATAAAAGACAAGGATTATTTCTTTTCCCCCAACTAATTTATGAGCCAATAATTGCAAATACTATTTGTGAAAGAAATTGCGAATATATAACATATTTATAAATATTAATTAACTAACTAATAATTAATTAAAGCATTAAATAAAATGAACGAAAACGCAAACTTGAAATTTCGTTCAATGCAACGGAAGAAGAACGATATTTCGTTAAGGGTACGCTCGTATCCACAGGCGCAAACGCGTCGGAAGACAAATAATGTTTCGCACCCGATCCTATACCGGAGTCCAGTCACCGAGAGAGAAAATTTTAGATTTCTCATTCTAAAACTCCACAAAGGAAATCTGAATTTGGTAGTTAAATGTGTTAAAAAACTAACTCAAATGTGGAGTGGGAATGTCCTTATATAGAGGGATACGTACCATTTGGTGAATAAATACATTTCCATTCAAAACTGCAATTTAATCTCTAAAATAAATATGCTTTTAATTTAATCCTTTTATCCAATAAATTATAATTAAATTCCTTAACTTAAATATATTTATTTGACAACTCAAATATCATAAAAATAATAAATTAGTCTTTCACTTTAATACTCAGTTCAAAACAGTAATGATAGAAGGCATCTTGATCATCTTCAGTCATGTCCATTTAGAGTATTTTATGAAATTTAGGCTAAGAGAGAAGGCAGCCAAGTGTTGTTTGGAGGTTGATGAAAAGAAGTTGAATGTTACACATCGTCCCCACTTATCTTGACAAACATAAATGTTAGCTAAAATTAAATAATATCAAGCATATCTTGATTTAGTGGTGATTAAATCTGAACTTAGTAAGGTATAGTATTTTGATCATCACAACGCCGCTTAGGAGGGGAATGAAACCTAACCACCCAGAACTCTTTCTCAAACCGAATTAGTTTTGGCACAGTAGATCAGAAATACTGGACTCAAACCAAAAAGCTAAATTTAAATAATGATAAATATTACTTAGAATTAATTTAATTATTAATTTTTTATTCTTATAACTTGTTTAAAATCATTTATTAATAATGCATAGAGAGATTACTTTGTTAAATAAAATTGACAAATGTTTAATCTTTTCATCTTTAAAGAGTTAAAAAAGGAGAATAATTAATTAATTGTGCATTTGAAATGAGATTGAAACGTTCTATAATAACCATGAAATGTCGTTTCGTAACCTCCGAGGTGTTGATTCAACTAACAATCCAACTCTCTCATGAAAGTTTGAACTCAGGTTCAAGTTAGAGGAGTGTCGCCCCCGTGAGGGAGTAACCGTACCTCTTGCTCCAAATCTGAATTAGTCTCGCCAATATATCCGAAATACCGGGAGATTCAGACAAAAAAAATGAAATGTCGTTTCGTGCGTTTTATATTACTCTATAATGCTTAGTCTTTCAATTTGCTTTATAAGAAAAAGAGTGTCAGGTGTCCACAAGTCATTAAGACAAGTTGAGAGATCATTTACTTGAATCAAAGAAGCGCGAGATGACAAAGATAGATATCGAAATTCTAGTTTTCTACATATAATTAAGTAAATAATGATGTTTTGAGTTTAAAATTATAAGAATGTCAGTGTATTTTTGTTTATTTTTGTTTTTGTCGGATTCTAGTTTATCGATTGTATGAATGTCCAATTTCATGTTTTAAAATGCAAAAATGTCACTTTTTTATTCTCTCAAAAAATGAATAATAATGAACACTAAAAATTTAGTTTGTTACACTTATTTTAAGACAACTAAATGCACTTTTGTGACACTTAAAATGAAACAGAGGAAATATTACTTATAATTAATTTATTTATTGATTTTTTATTCTCATAACTTGTTTAAAATTATTTATTAATAATACATAGAGAGATTACTTTGTTAAATAAAATTGACAAATGTTTAATCTTTTCATCTTTAAAGAGTTAAAAAAGGAGAATAATTAATTAATTGTGCCTATGAAATGAGAATGAAACGTTCTAGAATAACTATGAAATGTCGTTTCGTGCGTTTTATATTACTCCATAATGCTTAGTCTTTGAATTTGCTTTACAAGAAAAACAGTGTGAGTTGTCCACAAGACATTAAGACAAGTTGAGAGATCATTTAGATTTAATGGAATCAAAGAAGCGTGAGATGACAAAGGTAGATATCGAAATACTAATTTTCTACATATAATTAGGTAAATAATGACGTTTTAAGTTTAAAATTATATGAATGTCAATGTATTTTTTGTTCATTTTTGTTTTTGTCGGATTCTAGTTCATCAATTGTATGAATGCCCGATTTCATATTTTAAACTGCAAAAATGACACTTTTT
>CANYCX010211781.1:0-11884 GCA_948193385.1 Breynia disticha f. nivosa | reverse complement strand
AACTAAGGTAGTGGAGTAGGTAAGTTGAGTACCGAACCACTCTAAATCCTCGTGTTCATTGTTCTTTCTCTTTGTTTCTTAAATTTCCGCAAAAAGTTCGAAAACGCCTTAAACACGATTCAACCCCCCTTCTCGTGTTTCTATCAATATTTATTTGATATTTTTACTTATTTACTTATAGATCTCAGATCTAACCATTCATTTATATTGAATGCTAAAAAAAATTAAAAATACTCAAATCTTTAAAAATGCATGTTTATAACATTTTAGTGAAATATTAAAAATAAATTAAAAAGAACAAACAAGTATACTATTTTAAAACATTGATTATAAATTGATGTTTATTTATGTTTATTAAGCACTAAGTTAAAAAAAATACCACAACTATAAAATAATACAATTTGAACATTGATATTCATGTAATGTTCATTAATATTCATTTATTTTGAATGCTAACAAAAATTAAAAACACTCAAACCTTTAAAAATGCATGTTTATAACATTTTAGTGAAACGTTAAAAATGAATCAAATCATTTGACTAACATTGAAATGTGCAATGATGTTCACATGTTTTCGGATGTGTTAAAAATAAACGAAAGTTGAAAAGTAAACAATGAACATATATGAACATGAATGGACACATTCAAACATTACTTGATTATTGTCTTGTTCAAAAATAGAATGAAAAGAAAAAACAAAAGAGCAAACAACCAACATGAAAACAAAAAAAATGATAGAAAAATAAATGCAATTAATTAATATGTATTTGAAAGCATTAAATTGAAAAAAAAAAGACACATTAGTGAGGCTGAATATTTTTGTATATATAAAACATAATTCAGGTATTCTTATATGTTAAACACAAGATTCAGACATATGAATATAAGTGAACGTGATATGAGTATTTTCATAAAATAAAAAACTAAAAGTAAATATTTTTCATATAGATGTTTTTACAGATTACTCGACCAAATAGAGCGCATTCACTTTAACTAAGTACACGAAACACCAAGTTAAACTTGGTGACTTTCCTTAAATACCATATTCCAAAAAATTTCTTAACATGTCAGACAAATAAAATGAATACTTACAATAGGACTTTTCATGCAAAGACCAACATTCAATAAAACCAAGTCCAAGTAGGTTACTGCTAGTTAATTAACCAAATCAAATCAACACTAATAAATCAATTATCCAACACCATAAACCTAAATCCAGAATCTTTCTCACTCAATCTTTCAACCCCTAAGTATTTTTTTCCAAATCGAAACAAAACAAAATTCTCACAAAAATTCAAAACCTCAATAAACACAAACAAATAACCACCACGATTTCCAAGAGCACGACGTCTACGACGTAAAATCGTAAACGGGGGAGAGATGGATGCCAACATCGACATAAGTTCTCGTCATAACGAGGAAGAAGACATTAAGTTGAAAGATATGAATCATAAACAATAGCTGTTCAGATTTATAGTGAGTGAAATTTGAGTTTTGCTTGTGAACATTTGGATATGCCGATCTTCCCATGTTTTATTTTCTTTTTATCTATTTACCAAATCCAATGATATTTTTTTCACTAAGACAACTGCTTTGATCTTCTTAAAATTATCATTGTATTATTGCTCCCTCTGGCCTTAACTACAAACTTCCAACAATAATCAAACATAAGTTTCACAGTCAACAATCCATTTTCTGTTCCATAAACTACTCAATAAATCACCCATACTCATCATTAATCAATCATCGTCATCAAACAATTATCTTCATCAATCAAGATTTTTTCATATTTTATGGCATGAAACTCAAACATTTATATCATATTCATGCTTCACATTTTGTACTAATGTGTTTCTATTAGTCGCCTTTATTCATTTTCGTTTAGAAAACTCTCGCGTGTGTAGAATTAAAGTACAATTTTAATTCGTGTGCGAATGGTAAAAAATTCGAACGTGAGTTCGTATTGCCTAAAATTTAGGACTTTTGAACTTTGAAGTAACTAAATGTTACACCAAGTTACGCTATACTAAACTACAGAAAGAAGTAAAGAAATTAAATATGCAACAAAACAAAGAAAATGAAATACTTGAAATAAACTAAATTTAACAAAGTAAATTACAAACTAGTTACATGAGACATCTCATATGACGACTGACTTGTCATTTGTAAGTGATCACTTTAACTCTTTCTACGTAAGCGAGCTCTAACAAATTTTATATTACATAATCTTAGAAAGATAACAGTAAAATAAAAGTGATGTATTGTCTGTGTGTTTCTTTCTTTTTCCAAACTTCTTCTATTTATAGACATCATCGAGCAGTTACCATTTCCGAGCTGTTTCTACCATATCTTCTTTGCTTTTGTACCATGTCCGCTTTTGATAAAATTGCCTACTTATATCCAAGATACTTGGCCTAGCAGTTTTCTTGAATCAACTGTTCATCAACTGCATGATCCAATTGCTTCTAGATTTGAAAAATTGCACTTGTTTGACTCTAATGCCTCTGCATCAGCTATAGCTCAAGAAACTTCTCTCTCACTCAACCCATTAAACCTCATGATGTGAATGAAATACTTACTTCGCGAATGACATATGCGAATGATTCACATATTTAAGTCTTTTTTGCACAAACATTATTTATGCGATTTTCTTAATGGTCAACCGCTTCGAATATATAATATCAACCCCTATTTATACTCTCTATCTTGTGCAACCTATAACAAACAATATTTAAAATTCAAATTTTATAGTGAACTTCCAACTATTTTTACCTCTATTGAATTCAAATTATCTCGATAAACTCTCATGTTTCATACTCACAAAGATGCATAAATTCTTCATACTACTCTCTTAATTTTTGTGTAAGGCAGGTTGTGAACGTGTTGCACTTTTTTCTATTAAATATTACTATTTATAATATAAATATTACAAAAATTAAATTCATGAAAACTTTTTAATATCACAATCATATGCTCAATAATCATATTATGATATCAGAAATTATTAATACTATTCGTAACGGAAGAAATAAAAATAACAGAAAAATGAAACAAAATTAAACTTGAGCTAAAGTCAGCTCTAACAGCAATATTCTGTTTGTTTAACTAAAAAGAAACGACGAAGTCGTTTACTTAACTCCATTGTTCTCCTGACTTGTCCTTCACAGTACGTCACTCCCGAAATATGAAGTTCAGCAACTGTACTGTAACATTCCAGAAATTTTAACGACCATAAATGCGATTAACTCGTCTTATTTTCTTACAGAAGGCAAATTACAACAAAAATGACGGCGCTACTTGACGCAAGGACTAGCGGCGTTATAAAACGGGCAGTCATGATCGGAAACGGAACCGCCGGGGCAGAAAATCAATGCACCGGCTTAATCCGCGCTCTGGGTCTCACCTCTCGCTACTCTTTATACGTATGCAAATTCATTCATTTTCTTCTTTTACATTTCACTTAATTTAAACATTCTTTTATAAAAAGGAGCGAATTTGATAATAGTGAAATGAAATTGACTGATTCAGAGAGTGAAGAGGCCTACAGGAGGAGTGATCAACAATTGGTTACATTGGCTTCCACTTTCTCTTCACAAAAAGATCAGTTTTTTCATCTGTATGATTGGAAAAAGTAAAAGTGCAGGACTTTTTAATGGGTTTGAAGAAGCTGATGCATACCATATTGCTAGAATGGCTCGCGATGCGTTTGAAAGGTGTTAAAGATTGTGTATTTGTGATTGTTTGATAATTAATCGGTGTTTTTTGAAGTTAAATTTCGGAACTTCGTTGGACTTTTTTTTAAAGTGTAGGGAGGGTCCATTGTTGGTTGTGGCTTCTGGAAGAGATACTATTCCCGTTTCGAGTGCTATTAGACGGTTAGCTCCGGATAATGTGTTTGTTGTTCAGGTTCTGGTTTTATCACTTTTTGGTTGTTTGTGTGAATGATTGTACTGGATGCTGTTATTTTTTTTTCTTGAGTGTTTGTGCTAAATTAGAAGATATTGCGTAACAAAAAAGTTGAGAGATTACTGTGAACTTTTGGAAATGCAATACTTTGTGGATATGAGAGATTACTGTGAACTTTTGGAAATGCAATACTTTGGGGATATGGCGATATGCTTATACCACAAACATGTTAATTAATTTTGAGAATGATTATTGAATGGCATTGTTGTATCATCTGGATTAGGCTGTGCTAATCTTGGCCTGTTTACAATTGCACATATGGCTATTTCTGCTTGAAACACTAGTTTTATCTTGCAGATACAACATCCAAGGTCAAGGTTGAATAGGTTTGATTTGGTGATTGCTCCTCATCATGATTATTATCCATTGACTCCTGAAGGTAGAAAGCAGATCCCATGGTTTCTTCGTGGGTGGATAACTCCACGGGAACCTCCTGATAGACGTGTGGTATGTTTTTTTTTTCCCTTTATTTGATTCTGATTTTTATGGTTCAATGTGAAGCTTATAAATGTGGAGTTTATTCTTCTAGGTTCTTACTGTGGGGGCTCTTCATAGTGCCGATTCGGCTGCATTGCGGAATGCCGCTTCCCTCTGGCATGATGAATTGACCTCTCTTCCAAAACCGTTGCTCGTTGTCAACATTGGAGGCCCTACAGGTATTTGTTTTATATAAGAATCGAGTTAATTCAATCCTGAACATGGCTGAAGAAGCTCTCTTCATTATTCCTGTAAATTATTAGTTTACCATTTTTTTTTCTTGCGGCTACTTCTCTAACAACCTGAATTTTGGGGCTACATCCCTATACTGTCTATATAGGTTGCTAGTAATATTTGTAGTTTGGAACTTTTACGTCTGAAGGAAGTATTATTGTATTAGCTTGTGTCTTGCTTGTCTTTCCCAGCAAATTGTGTTGTCTTTGTTTATTTGCCCTACATAGATGCTCCAACAGCTGAGTTAAATAAAACCTCTGTGTTTTTGTGACTATTCTCTGTCAGTTGTTTCTACCTAATTTATTGTTGATGCACACAAAAATGACAAAAGTAATCCCGTTGTATCACTATTAGTTATTCGGTCAAGTTAGGTTGATATTAGGGGCTTCCTGTCAGATTGGAAAGTGAACGGTGTATACTGAGAAAAATGGTTGCATTAGTGTAGGAAGACTTTGGTCCGCTTGCAGAAGCAAGACTTTTTGTGCAATGTTGCTCTAATTTCCTCTCATATGTAGCATGGAAATATGCTTTTTTGGAAAACTTTGATAGACTTGTATAATCCGATTATAGTCACCCTGGATTAAGAAAAAGAGTTTTTCTCCATGTCATTTTATTTGATGCCATCAGGAACCAAACCCAAGACATGTTAGTCTTGGAGTTTACTCCTGAGCTACAAGCACATTGGTTAAATTAGTGAAAAGATGATTACCTCTTTTTTTTTAAATATTGCACTTGAAATGATTTCTTTCATACATCTTAATTGTTTTAACAGGTAACTGCCAGTATGGTGTGGATCTTGCAAAACAGTTAGCAGAGACACTGCATAAAGTTCTTTGGAGTTGTCGAAGTCTTCGAATATCTTTCTCTAGAAGGACCCCAAAAGAGGTAGGGAAGCCTTAGATAATTTCTTTTTTATTTGCTTTTGTATCACCATTTATTGACTTGTTATGGGGCGATGGCAGGTAGAAACGTTTTTGGCAAATGAATTTAGTGGTAACCCAAAGGTTTACATTTGGGATGGAAAAGGTAAAGCATAACATAATAAGGATTTTTTTTTGTTTTTCTCTATTGGGGGTATGTTTTATGAAGAATAAGCCTTATTTGCTACCTGCTTAGGTTCTAACCCTCATATGGGTCATCTAGCTTTGGCTGATGCTTTTGTCGTCACTGCTGATTCAGTTAGTATGTTGAGTGAGGCCTGTAGTACCGGGTATATTCAGAGATATTAAACAGAATGACATTTTCCTCAAAATGCTTGCAAATTATGTTTACATTAAGTTCTATTATCCCTTCACGATTTGGTTCCTATTCTACAGGAAGCCTGTCTATGTTGTAGGAGCAGAACGGTGTACCTGGAAATTTGCCGACTTCCAGAAGCGTCTACAGGAACGAGGAGCAGTGAGACCATTTACGGGCGAAGTGGATGTGTGTTAGTATATCATTTTATTTTTTTCATGCAGCTTTACCTATAAGGATAGAAGTTTGCTTATGACAAAACATGTTGAATCTTCCACTTATGGCAATTATGTTTGATTTCTGGGCATACTACATTTTGCAATGCTTTGTCTTTGCATATCAAAATCTGGGTGATGTCAGTTCTATTAATTGATAAACCGTGTTAGAGCATGCTTGTGGTCCATTTATGATTGCAACTGAATGAAAAAATAATGCTAACAAGTGCTAAATCTCTTGGAACTTTGCAGATGTCAGAAACCTGGACTTATCGTCCACTAAACGATGCAGCCGAAGCTGCTAATCATGTGATTGAAGAACTTTCAAAGCGTGGATGGACTATTGGTACATGACGGTTGTTACAGCAGTGACGGCTCCGTTGCAGTTTATTTGGTTCATCACATGCATCCTCCGATGGAACAAGGCTTCAGCTAAAGCAGACTTGAACAGATGAGGAAGCAATTTAAGATTTTCGTACTATCAGTAGATTTTGCAATACCTAAGTTGACACAGTAACTATGGGTTTGTTGTTCTAGGGCCTCACTGTAAAGTTGAGAAAAAACACTGTTAAGAGGATAAAGTTGTTAAAGCCGGCATGAAGCAATAACACTGCAGTGCATTGGGAGAAACTGTAAATTAATCAAATTTTGCCAATAGAATGGAGCAACAAATGTGTGTTAAAGTTTCGTTTCCTTTCTGCTTCTTCAACCTTTTTATTGAAATTCTGATTCACTTGGGGTTACCATAATTTGCAGCATTATGAAAAGTTCTGAACTTAGAAGGATATTTCCCATTTTGATAATGCTGAACTCTAGGAATATGTGTGTACATATAACACGTCAATACCTTAAGCACCAGCCTTTTTCATCTCATCCATGCAGAACATTCCACCTGCCTTGCTTGAAACATTCAAAAAAATGCATGCATGACTATCAAATAAATATATATTTCCATCTTATGAAGCTCTTATGTATAGCCCTGTTTAATTAAGATTAGTAGAGTTGTTACTATTATTTCTGATGACATTATTGTTTGAAGTATTAGGACCAACTAATCTTTATATCCACCTGCACTAAAACACCTTTCTACTTGCTTTCCTGTGGCCAACAACTCCTCTTTCTGCCATGGACTCTCTTTTATTCATCTATATAAGATTCACTCCATGCTTTTCCATCATCACAAATACTTAACCCTCTCACTCAAATCACAACCTGAGTACTCCTACTACTACCCTTAAAACCAAAATGATGAAGAGTGAGTCAACAAAGATTGATGTGCCAGAGTCTAGCTCTGTTTCCAAGTCCAAAGGAGCTGTCATGGCTGCTCCCAGAGAGGCAAGAGGAGGATACAAGAAAGGTATCGCCATATTTGACTTTGTTTTGAGGATATGTGCGTTGGTCGCTATTATTGCTGCTGCTGCTACTATGGGAACTAGTGATGAAACTCTTCCTTTCTTCACTCAGTTCTTCCAGTTCCAAGCTAGCTACGATGATCTTCCAACTTTCCAGTACGTGTTCTTCGCTCTTTATTTTCCGGGATTCTTTTTCGCTCCGTATTAGGAGAAAATAAATTTTAACTTTCTGTGAATGCAGGTTTTTTGTGATAGCAATGGGTCTAGTCGGAGGCTACATCCTCCTTTCCCTTCCTTTCTCCATTGTATCCATTGTTCGTCCACACGCTGTCGGTCCAAGATTTTTCCTATTCATCATGGATATTGTATGATTTCATTTTAAAATTCCATCAACATCTCTACCTTTTGTGCTATATTTTGCAGGGAAGTTCTAATGTCGTATTAAATATTTCGTTATGCAGGCTGCACTTACTCTGGCCACTGCAGCTGGTTCTGCTGCTGCAGCCATTGTTTACTTGGCTCACAATGGAAACTCAAACACAAACTGGATAGCCATCTGTCAACAGTACGGCGATTTTTGCCAGAAAATCAGTGGTGCTGTGGTGGCTGCCTTCATTTCTGTTGTTCTCTTGGCCTTTCTGGTGGTGCTTTCCGGTTGTGCTCTCCGAAGACACTAAGAAGCTTGAGCAGATTTTGCTAGTGCTTGGTGTATGGTTTTTGTGATGTATTCGGTGATTATTGTCGTTGTTTGTTCTGTGTTTAATGTGTATTTTTTAAGGGTCAAAATATTGATGTACTATTTTACTATGAATGAAAATGATATGAATATTAGTTATCTATCTTTCATCTTTGCATCAACGTCTTCAAGCATTCTCTCAAGTTCAGTTGTTTCGTTGCAATCCCATACTGAAAATATGAGAATGTATAATAATCAATACAATATAAGCTTCCTAGTTAGTAGTTTTGGAACTGTCTGTGGCGCGACTTAATGGTTTGATTCTTAGCAAGAAGACCTGGGAAAGTTACATCAACCTTTAAGTGGCATGATGCAGCTTATTTAGCCTCATATCAACTCCTCTTCCGGGCTTACCCCTGTAAGCAGCAGATACGATCAGCCGATGCAAAATCTAAAGAGGTGAAGCTCTGGTTATATTTGACAGCACCTGTGAAGCAGTATCACACCCTTGCATGCAATATTATAAAAATCAGATTAAATCGATCAGACGAACTGATAAATTAATAAATTAGATACTAGTTTGATTCGGTGCTATCATTTAAACTAATTTCACTAATAAACTACCAGTTTAACAGTAAACTAATCACTCAATTCATTTTTTGATTTGATAACATAACCAATTCTAATAACATTACTTGCATGCTTGCATGTGTGAGCCGGTGCATATCAAGCTATATCTACGATATTTAGCAAGAAAACCATCACGAAATCGAACATAAAAGAAATAATTTGTTCATTTTCATTTTCATTTAATCTTATATGGAAAATAAACAAGTGGTCTTGTTGATTGAAGTATGAGCAAAATATTGACCAGAAAATGAACAAAACGTAAAATAGGAAAGTCAAAGAAGCACATCGACTCTCTCCATATACATTAAAGCATATCACGTAACCAAAAAAAACCAGAAAATTAAAGCATATCAGCCGTAGCAGAATGTTTTAATTGGGCAGTTAGTATAATTTGTATAGTTGACTACTTGAGGTGGACCAACAACTTCATATTCTCAGACTCCAACTTTCTACTCGCACTGCATTCAAACCTGATCTCAAAAGCTTATTAAAACCTCAATCAAAATCGAAACTGTTACCAACAACTCTTCCAACCAACTCCTCCTTCATTCCCCATATAAAAGTTCCACGACTCTTCAGTTTATTCATTAGCAACCATTTGAGTAAATATCCAGTTTGAAGCGTCTAGTTTCCTGCTTATCAAGCTAAAAATGTCGACTTCAATTGATATTCCAGAGTCAAGTGCCGCCACCAAGGGGAAAGCTCCTCTAATTGGAGCTTATTCAGGCAATGAAAAAGGTGGATATAAAAAGGGTATTGCCATTTTTTACTTCCTTCTGCGACTTGGTGCTGTAATTGCTGCGTTAGCTGCAACTGCTGCTATGGGAACTAGTGATGAAACTCTTCCTTTCTTCACTCAGTTCTTCCAGTTCCAAGCTAGCTACGATGATCTTCCAACTTTCCAGTACGTATAGAGTCATAAAATGCAACATATTTCTTCGCTTATGAGTCATGATTATAGTGCACCAAATACTAATGCTGAAACAAATATATTGCAGATTCTTTGTCATAGCTATGGCAATAGTTGGTGGATACTTAGTACTGTCCCTTCCATTCTCCGTCGTCTGCATAATTCGTCCCTTTGCGTCAGCACCAAGATTTCTTCTCCTCATTTTGGACATTGTAAGTTCCGCTGTTACATCGAAGCTCATGTTCATAAATTGCTTCATCGTCTCGAATATTTAATGAACAACATTGTTTCTGCTTGCAGCTTGCTCTTATTCTAAACACTGCCGCGGCCGCCGCGGCAATTGTTTACTTGGCTCACAATGGAAATTCAAGCGCAAATTGGCTTGGAATTTGCCTGCAATTCGGTGATTTTTGCCAGAAAATCAGTGGAGCTGTGGTGGCGGCTTTTGTCTCGGTGGTTGTTTTCGTAATGTTGGTTGTGTTGTCTGGGCTGGCTCTTCGAAAGCAGCGAGTAGTGTATAATCTTGTTTTGTGTAATTTAATGTTCATTCGAGACATCTTCACCAGGAAAAAGAAATGTTAAATTGAAATGTTTCAATTTGTAATTTTATCACCAAATTACTAATTCAAGGTCGTGCTTCAAAGTTCGTAAAAATAATCATTTCATAAAAATTAATAACAAAAAAAATACAGAATATATATTTTTTAATTAAACATATTTTTATTATACTTCGGTTAATAAAATTTTCCACGTTTAACTAAGACTGTAATCGAGCCAAGCCGAGCAGAGCTTTGTTTTGAAATGTTCAAGCTCGGCTTGTTAAATTTTTAGGAATTCGAGTTCGACCGCAGTTTTTTATCGAGCTCAAATTCTTGTTTAAGGCCGGTTTATTTAAAACTCACGAACTAATGAACCTGTTTACGAGACTAAAACGAGTTTTTTAAGCAAATATGTTGATGAGCATAAAATAAACATCGAATATAGTAAACGAGCATATTCACGAGGTTATTACGAGCTCATAAATGATATTGTTCACGAATGACCAAAATTTGTTTATGAACTCATTTATCAGCTAAAACTTGCTCATTAATCTAACAAGAAAATTGCAAAATAAATTATTAATTGTACATTAAATATTTCCATTCTATTATTTTAAAAAAATAAAAATAATTCAAAGCATTCAAATTATTATATAAATATATGTATAACAATAAAGCTCAATAAGTTACAAAACAAATTATTAATTATGCATAAAAATGTAAAATATATCTATTTTATTATTTAAAAGTTTTAAAAATAATTTAAAACTAATATTTTTTAAGTAACTATTTATAAAATATATGTATTATGAACTAATATTATAAAATATGCTCAAACTTTATCATGAAGTAATATTTTATAAACTATAAAATTATTAACTATGTCACATGTATTATGAAAATCAAGTCTGTTTACGAATATTATAAGATCTCAACAAAAGAACAATACGACACAAAGCAATAATAACAACAAACAGTAAATTATATAAAAGACTTATCTGATTATTGAAGTAAAAGAGATGAGATCCTCGAAAAACATAATTGTGGTCTCCTCCTACATGTAATTGCTGAGTCAAAGGCATATGATTTCGCAACCCTTTCTACTGAAAGAGACCAGATGAACTTCGAAAACTTAAGAAAAGAAACTGTTCTTTTCTCAGAACAAAAAACTAGTTCACTTCTGTAATTAGAGTTTCCTAATTTGATTATTTGTAATGTGAAAAAATTAACTTATAAGTTCATTAACTGACAAACATATTGTTAGTTAGTCCTGCTTGACTCGTTTAATCGTCAACGGACCATTAACTTTCAACAAATCTATATATTAATAAGAAAGTTGTTGACATTAACAATAAATGTTAGACACATGTCAACGAATTAGAGCATTTAGCATTAATGAGGTTAATATGTCAATTTCTTTATAATTTTCTGATTATTTTAATTTTTTAAATTAATTTAAATATGCTTAATGATACTAGTATGTCAAATTTTGATTATATTAAATTTAATAATTATTTTTTAATTAATTTTTTAATATATTTAATAATTTTTTAATTATACTTAAATAGAGCACTTCAACTATTCTAATTCATTTTTCTTTACAAAACATATTATGAAAAATAAAATTTAATAATTTAAATAAATTTCTT
>CANYCX010211746.1:0-17163 GCA_948193385.1 Breynia disticha f. nivosa | reverse complement strand
GGAATAGAAACACATTTTTTGAAAGGTTTCGGCCTTCTGAGTTCAATGGTGCGGTCGGATTTGCCAAATTCCAACAAAATATTTTCGGATTCGTACCGGGCTAGGTTTTTTCGGCGTAATTTTAACAATATTTATACAAAATAAAAACATAAAAACAACATCAAAGGTACCCACAACATATTAGAATACAAATTCTAAAATTTGACAGCCTTTCGGCTCTGATACCAATGAAAGATTATACGCCCACATATAACTAATATATATAAACAATTAATTAACTAATAATTAATTAAAGCACGTAAATAAAATGAACAGAATACGCACACCTGAAATTCCGTTCAATATAGCGGAAGAAGAACGATACCTCGTTGAGGGTACGCTCGTATACACAGGCGTGGAGTGTCGGGATACAGGCAATGTTTCGCACCCGATCCTACACCGGAAACTGAATCCCGAGAGAAATAACCACTTGTTGGTTATTCTCCTAGAAGAAGAGGGGTCTCTCCTCTTCCTTTTTGGTGGAAATGTGAGGTGAGTAAGGAAAAATGAAGGATGAGAGGAGTATTTATAGAAGTGGAGGTACGATTTGGTGAAATTGTACCTTTCCACGCATAATTACACTTTGGACCCTAAAATTTAATCCTTCAACCAAATAAATTATAATTAAGTCCCTTAACTTAATTATATTTATTTGGCAACCCAAACGTCATGGGCAGAATAAATTGTCCTTTTAGTTAGATATCTAAATCCTAATATTATCATAACAATAATTGTATTGTTATTTACAATTTTAATTAAAAAACAAAAAGATTACTCTTTTAAAAATTAAAATGTTAAAATAAAAAAATATTCAATTTTAAAAAATTTTAAAAAAAAAGTAAAGAACAATTTTATTATAAATATATAGAAAAAATAGTTACAATTATTTAAAAAAATTTCAATTTGAATAAATTAAATACAATTTCAATTTTGATAATTTAAAATGAGAAAAAATTAAAATAAATAGAATAATAAATTCAGAATAATAGTAATTTATATTAACATTTTTATCCAAATAAATTTTATTTCTCTCTTACATTTTCTTTCTTATTTACACTCTTTTTTATTTAAATATATTTCTCTCCAATTAATCAATTTTTTTTCTCCACCTTTATTTTCACTGAAAGATTCGCTCCTCCACTGTCATTTTTTTTATATTTACTCTTTCTTCTTTTCAATTCAACTCCCTCTTATATTTTTGTCCTCCTCTCTTTTCCCTTTATCTCCCTCCTTCCTCTTCTTTCCCTCTCCTCTTGATTCTTCTCTTTCCTACAACCTTCAAATAATAAGACGAACCTCCGGGACACCTACCAGCAGGTCCGTGGTGGTGGTTGATTGTGGCCACATGTTCTTTTTCTGGTCAATTGAATGCTATCTGTTGACATAAGTCTCACAGTGTGGAAGCTTTTAGTGCATTCTTTTTTTATAAGGGTACTTAATGAAGAGTAGATTAGAACTGTCACATACAATAAAAATATATTATAATTTTTTATCTTGTTAGATAAATTAAAGATTTAAATTTATTTTTACTATATGTGATATTCTCACTCACCTGTCTTATTAAATTTTTTTTATGGAAATTCATATTAAAATTTGAGTCTCACCTCTACCAAATAGTGTGGTGTGTCAGATTTCGAAAGTAAATAGAGATTTTATAAAGTAAGACTCTATTTGGTATGTGATTTTGAAAAAAAATTTTATAAAATAATTACTGTGTTTAGTTACGATTTTTAGTTAATAAACATTTCAAACAAAAATTGAATAAATGACAAAAATATACTTTTTATTTCAAATATCAAATTGTATATATACTAATAAACTCCACGATTAAAATTTGAAAAAGATAATGGAGAATGAATGCAGAAATCATAATTATCATGTGTTATTGACTTTCTCAAAATTAAAAAATATTATGGCATTTTTTGGTGGGGATGGAGGCTATCCATCGTTCAGGGACTCAACTTTGTGCTCCCTGCACTGACTCTAAAGGCTCTGTTGGGTCGGGAATAAAGTCGTCTCCGGAATCCATCCTATTGGACACAGGGAAAGTAAAACAGAGTTTCAAATCTTTAGTTTTAAAAATATTTTTTCCTAAACAACCAAAACTTTTCAAATCATTATGCACATGTCGCGAGGAATCTACTCTCTCACTCTGATACCACTAAATGTAACGCTAAAAAATTTCAAACATCTTTCCTTTAACTCTTAGCTTATTTACCGTTTTCTGCGCTATATTATTTTTTTTTCATTTCACAAATTGTGTTTGGAATACCAGGACATTCCAGGACTTAATGCTACATGCAGACACTATCTTACAGAAAATCTATGAGCATCAATTTCAAAGAAAAACAAGATCATTGATCATTGGTTTATAAAACCTAGCCAAAATATTTGTATCTTGGGATAATGGCCTTACACAGCATTTTTGAAAACAATATGAAAAGTAATTTGTTTCTACATCATTTTTTTTAAAACCAAGTCAAAGTTTGTAGATGAATTCCCCGACCTCTCAACGATAGTCCCCCAAAAATCTCCAAATGAGCGTAGAGCATGGACGGTCTACACAGTAGCCTCCCTAGTCTGTACACACAAACACAACCACATAAAACATGAGTACAAAACTCAGTAAGTGTATGTCCCCTCTCATCACTTATCTATCCATATAAACGCTAGTGCACTCGTTCATTCTATTCTCACCGTTATTTCACTTACTACTCTATGTCTTCATGAAAGGTTCCAATCTTTATCTTAGATACTAGGATACCGTATCTATGTGTTTAATCCAACCTTTATTTAGTGTTATTAAGTCAAAAAGGGTGGGATTTCAAGTCCTTACTGGACTCACAACAACCACACACATATTCATGTCAACATTCATGCAATCCAATTTCAAGTATCATCATTTAATCTCATTCAACTAAAGTCACACTTAATTCCCACACATGTCAAACATCATACTATGCCCTCAAGGCATTTTGGTTCAACTCATAAGTCATCGCACACGTTTCATAAGACACATCATTTGGCATATCTTGCATTCATTTTTCTCACACATTTTCAACCCACACCTAGGAAACCATAACCACATCCATCATGCATACAAGTCAAATAAAAGCATTCACTCCATGTATCTATAATAAACCATATTAAGCAAACACATTACAACATCATAACATTCCAGACAAACACAAAAACTCATTGCACATAAACATGCACACACTAGTCATGCTCAACACTCCATACCCCACAAATCCTATTTCAAGACTACATATTAAATCATATTATTCATGCACTCAATCCAACATATTTAACCATGAAAGAGAATAAATATGGATAAGTAAGTGACGGGGCATACACTTACCTCCAAATCTAAGCGAGTTCGTTTGACGATTGCTTCAGCTCCTCAGCGGTTTCGGTCCCTACCAATTTATCTTGAAAAATTTAACATGTTAATACTTAGATAACTAGAAATACTCCAAACCCCTAAGCTTCACCCTCACATTAGAAACCCCTATTCTACCTAACCCCAAATTCTACTCGCTTTTGGTCTCTCCCTTACGATTCCTCTTCCCCACTATGAAATACATTCTAAATCAACTAACCTACCCTCATTTTCTCAATTATACCTCAAGGATTTAAAATCTTACCTTAATCAGTGTTCTCCTTCACCCTTGTCAAGAACGAGATTCGATAGGAGGTATGGAGTTTGCTATGGAATGATGGAAATCTATGAGGATTTTAGGAGAAATGATGTTTAGGGAACCATAGGGGAATGGTATTGGGTGTTGGGAGAGTGTTTTAGGGTTTTGGAGGTGTTGTGGGTCGGTTTTGAGTTGTTTGCTGCAATAAATGACATGTCCAGGTGGTCCCGTTAACGTAGGTTGGAGGAAATTAACATAGTATGGCCAACATACGTTATTCTGGGATTCACACGCAGAATAACGTACGTTAAGGAATTGAGTAACGTACGTTACTCTTCCTGAACAAAGAATAACGTACGTTATTCTTAGTATAACGTATGTTATTCTACAGCAGACTGCTGCTCCCTGTATTTTTCACCACTATTTCATTCTACCTTGACTCCCTCTTAGCCCCTAACTCTCCTAACATGGTTTTGGACTAGATTACACCTATTTAGGAAGTTTAAACTTGAGGGCATTACAGTGTAATGTGGTTATGGTGTGAAGAAAAGCAATGAGATGCAAAATAAAATGTTGTTGACTATGTAAATTATAGTATTAATCAAAATCAAAACTTTAAATGTAACGCCCAGAAAATACTATGTTAATATTACGAGAACTCGGCAGAAAATGCCTAAATTTGGCCAGAAACCGCCAGGGAACGGCCAGCTAGGTCATTCCTCACGACTGTTTTGGTTTCCAGAGTGGAAACGGCCAGTAGGAACAGCCATGTGGCAGTTTCCCATGGTCGTTTGGCCTGTCTTGAGGTCGAATTAAAATACGCGTTTTGCTTTTTTAAAAGAGATAAAGCATTTAAACCGAGAACACAACCCTCCCAGCTTATTTCCCTCGTAACCCTAGCATAAAAACACCTTCCCACACCCTTCCAAACCTTAAATCCTTACTCCTAATGCGTAGAGGCTCACAAATTCTTCCTAAAAACACCACCACACGGACTCTAGGGTTCGTGGACGAGTTTGACAATGCAATTTCTGATTTTTAGGGGAAAATGTGTGCTATTTTGAGAGGGTTTTTACGGGGTTTTGTTGGGGCTTGTGTGAGGATTGAAATGTTAGGTATGGTTGACTTGCATTGTGAGTTGGTGAATGTTGAGAACCTTAGGGTTTTAGGAAGTGTAGGAAGAAGGGGTTAGTGAATGGGAAATGTGGTAGGTAGAGTGATTAATGAGGTTAATATGGCTTGTAATGTGTGTAGGTATCGCGGTTCGGGATTCAAATCGGAGAACGGGCGAGGAGCTTAATCTTGGAGCTCGAGGTAAGCGTACTCAACGCTTATAATCCAAAGTGTTGGCTTCGTGCGGATGTTCTTATGATGGAGAGTGATTGTTGTTTGTATTTCAATTTGTGTTTGTTGGTAAAATAAAGAGTATGCTTATGTTTTTTGTGGAAATTTGGTGCTAGGTGATTAGTAAGGAATTGAATTTGTAAATGATGAACTAAGCTTAACTTTTTAGAAGTAGTAATATGAGAATGAGATGAACTTGTGTGGTTATGCCAATGTTTATGTGTGTTTTGAATTATATGCCGTAGGAAAACGAAACAAGGTAATATGATTGATTGTGATTTAAATGTAAAATTATGCCTTGTGTGGTGTGAAAGGATACAAGTGATGACAATTGATGTGTTGTTGTTATGATTGTGAATGAATGGAATTGTGTATGGTATGTTGGAGTATTGTGGTTGAGATATGGAAATGTTACATGCATATACATACCATATGTGCATATGTTTATTAACATCTTGAATGTTAAAGGTAGGGATTTTCCAATCGAGCGAAAGCTCAATATCTATGTGGGGATTTACCAAAATTTTGAGCGAAAGCTCATATGTGGGGATTTGCCAACTAGAGCAAAAGCTCAATTCAGGGCATGCATCTAGTATAGTTGCATTAGCATTTTCATGGTTATGCAATTATGTGGATTTTGGATTGGTATGGATGTGAAAATGGATATGTTTGTGCAATGAAACTTAACCTCTAATTGTTTGATTTGTTTTTGTGAAGTGGTTTGCGAATTTGGTTATTGTAAGTGTGTGTTAGATGTGACTCAATGGAAATGGCATGACTGGGATGTTTTGATGTATGTAAATGTGTGGAAAATGATGAGAGTAATGTTTGGTTGATGTTTTAATAATTAAAAATAAGGAATACATTATGTTCTGCTGACCTGCAGGTGCAAACGGCCAGGGAACGACAATGTGGCAGTTTCCCATGGCCGTTTCCCCTATGGAACACAGTCTGGCAAGGCAAAACGGCCAGGTGGAACGGCCAGCATGGCCGTTTCCCCTGCTCGATTCCACTGTTCTGACTTATAAAAGAGGACTAAATAGGATGTGTTTGAGTTGCTTGCTATATGTATCGATAAATGAACCTAATATATATTGAAATTGAAGGAGGTTAGGCAGCAAAGGCCGAAGTTTCCCCTGCGCATTCAGCTTAATAACCTATAAAGATCGCTTACTGATTATTTTAATACTCACCTTCTATTTTGCTGTATAAATATGTGTAGATCGACAGTAGCGTGGTGCCGGACTACTCTTTTGGTCGGAGCGCGTGCGTGTGATACTGGTAGCATGTCGGCTCCTAGAGGATGTTGGGATTTATCATACTTTTGCATTTTGTATAGTATAGAGCCATACACATATGTTAGTATAGGCTTGGCATTTGCATTGTTTTTAAACCGAAACCATTAGCTTCCGAACTACTCTTGATTTTGTATTTTGGGCCGGTTTAAAATGAGATGCATGGTTGTCATTTTCTCTATATATTTATATATGTACATTGTTCTCGAATTGAGTGGTGTTGTTGTTTATTATTCATCCTTTAAAAAAAAATGGGAGTGGAAAATCGGGGTTTAACGAAAATGAATTTAGCGAAAATGGGCGTTACATTTAAGGTTACCGATTACTTCATTTTAAACGATAAAATGTTGCTAATTATGTAAATTATGTGAGATTTTTTTTCTACCATAAATATCAGAATGGTTAAATAACAAATTGAAATCTTCAAATTGTATCTTCAAAGAGGCTAATGACAGTAACTTGGAATTCAAATCGTTCATCGTAAGATTTGTTATTAAGTGGAAGAGATTATCTAATTCAAATTTGTTTGATTTGGAATTTAGTTAACTAAATATTATTCATGAATGAGTTTTTTAAATATTAGTTAACTGTTACTTATCAGAAAAAAGTCAAAAAACTATTAATTTACAATCAATTAACATAAAAAATTCTTTGCATAATCATAATATACCCACAATATAATCGCGTAAAAGATGAGTCTGAAACTTAAATAAATTAATGGGAATTTCATAAAACACTACAATTTAGAAAAACACAATCAGATAATTTCTTTTCTTCATTTGCCTATTCATAAAAGATTTATGAAAAGCTTCATTTTTTGTTTGGATCATTCTCCTTCAATCTTCAATTTTCTTATATTATATTCTATCCGTTTCTTAATATTTGTTAATTTGAGTTTTTCATATAGATTAAAAACGTTAATAAATATGTTATGAAATGGCTTATTTATCCTTCTAAATAAAATTAGTGTTGAAAAAGAGAATGAAGAAAGAGAACTAATTAGGATAATTGAGGGGTGTTTTAGGAAAAATAATGATAAAAGGATTATATTAACAATTTTTAAGAAATAAGATATTAATACTAAATTAGCAAACTTTAAAGAACAAAGGTGTAATGCGTAAAAACAATATTAAATCGCCAAAAGAATAATAGAGCAGCTTTTCATTTATTATAAGTCATTACAATGAACAATATTCAATGTAACAGGAAAAAAGAAATTGATAAGTTCAAGTGCAATGAAACAAAAGACAATAAGAAAAAGATTCCACTCATTAGTGTGCTCTCAATACTTAAAGCATCTCCAATGAAAATAGTTAAATTGAAAGAGATTTTTTAAGTAAATAGAGAGTTTATAAAATTATAAAGAGTGAGATTAAATAAGAACTTCAATGTGACTCTCTATTTTAAGTTCTTTAATTTTTTATTTTGTAAAATTATAATTTTAAAAAAAATAAAAGCCAAAATATATAGAATGATCAGTGTAAAATTAACGATAAATCATCTATATTCACATAAATTTGTTTAGCAAAAAAATATGAAAAAAAATCTTTATAATTTAAAAATAAGAAAAATCCACAATATTTTTACAAAAGTGATGAATGAAAATAAAAAAAATAAAAAAAAAATCTTTTTTTAATAAACAAAATTATCTACACATTAATTGAGAAAGAATTTAGTTTTTTGTTAACAAATTTTACTATAGATGTTTAGTATGCATACTATTTGAGGGATGGAAGGACTTGAAGATAGAAAATGTTATATATGAAAGAGAAGAGAAAGAGTCAAAAATGACACTTTAACTTGGAGAATGAAGAACCTATTTATTCATTTTCTTTAAACTAAAGAGGTAAATAGAGAGTGCATTAAATTCAAAATTTTAGTTGGGTTCTCTATAAATTGCTAATATAATCCTTTTAAAGAGCCTATAAGAGATGCTTTTACTAAATTCAATTGCATTAAATTTGAAAATTTTTCATTACACTCATCTTTTCTATCCATACTAAATATCAACTCTCCACATACTCATCATCCAAACATGTACACATAACTCCTAGAATTCAACAACACATGTTTGTATTTAATACACAAATCTACTCTACAAGTAAATTACCTAGCCCCTTTAAACATGTTAAACCATTCTTTATTTTCAATCAATTCATAACTTACACTCGTCACAATCCTACACATCCCCACCTCTTTCCCATTAAACTATCGCAGTTCAAATTCTTATATGATCTTATGTGACCTATCATAGTTCACTTATATAATGTTTACACTTTTTTAAATGCCCAAACTTACAAATTTCTCTATACATGACAACAGTACATGATTATTCGTATGTTTACATCCAGTGATGTATGTATTACTTTTAGACCTTATTCTCTCATTATTAAGTTGAGCCATTTGCTCCTTTTATAATCTTTAAGTTGTTTGCTCCTATTTTAAGTATATTGAGCCATTTGTTCCTAATTCATTATCTTGAGCCACTTGTTCCTAATTCATTATCTTGAATAGAGCTATTGATAATGAACAACGAAATTAAGTAGATGAAACAATGACACAAAATGTTGAGTATTTTTCCCTAATGCTTACATCCACTACCTAAGCTCCCACTTAGAATTCTGGCAAACTCTTCACTATTAACTCACTTTTAAGCTTAGTGAGAATTTTCTTACACACTTGATTTCTGACTCAAGATACCTTACAACCTCGATTTGATTTACAGCTCAAATCCTACCTTACAAGAATGATAAACTATATTAAAACACTTGAAAATACATTACAAGTTGTACAAATATGAAAAGTCTACCATATGAAAAATATATTCTTACACAAGTGAATTATGAAGATAAGAAAGGTTGAGAGAAATTGCTTTTGACCTATGGAAGATTTGAAATGGCAGTCTCTCTTTCTCTCTTTTGAATCTTAGAGTTTTTGTACCTTCTTTTGAAAATATAGACATTAGGCACAAAGTATGTCCCAATTAGAAGGCTTAAAAATAGTGTTTTTTGTTGCAGAGTACTTTTTGGTTGACTAAATTTAGTGTTGGTCGACTAATGTCTTCATTTTGGTTGACTAAAAAACTTTCAGGTTGAGTAACCTGATGTTTTGGTCGACTAGTAATTTTTCTAGTCAAGTAACTTGATGGGACCAAATACGCACATCTTATTCTAGTTAATTCAAGTTGATTTTCATGTCATTTTAGTAGATAAACCAATGGATTTTATAAGCTTATGGTTGTTTTGGTTTATCTAGCGCAAATTCACGAGTCTTTAAGCTTGGCTTGGGACTCTAGATCATGAACAAAATATGACCAAAAGAGTGATCATGAATGTGGAACCTCGAAGTCATGAACAAAGGACTCAAATGGGACTCGAGTGGGGTTGAATCATGAAGCAAAATGTTGGGCAGAAGGTGAGTCACGAACATGACTCACCATGATCACATTTTGGAAGGAAAAAATGGCATTCGTGACTCAAGGAAGTCAGCTGAAAATTGGTCCAGAAACCTAACCACGAACGTGGCTCACTTGAACCACGAATGGAGCTCAAAACGTGACTCATCCTTGTATCCAAATCTTGGGCAGATTGCAAGTCACGTTCGTGACTTGTTGGACCACGAATCAAAAGCCAAACGTGATTCATTTCTCTTGGGGAAAAGTTGGGCAGATTAGGAGTCACAAATGTGACTCACATTTTAAAGGCTAAAGTGGAGCGAAAATGGATGCAACTTGTGGGCAGAAGGGTAACCACGAACGTGATTCAAGCAATCACGAATGAAGCTCACTCGTGACTCTCATTTCAGCATGCAAAAATTGGACAGGAACCCAGTCACGAACGTGACTCAAGCAACCACAAACGTGATTCTCATTTGTGACTATCTTTTGTCATGAATTGTTTTGGACAGATTGTAGATCACGAACGTGACTCATTTGAGTCACATTTGGTGATCTGATTGAGTCATTCGTGACTCCCCACATATGGTCCAAAATGACCTTAAAATGAATGGGTTAAGTCGGGACACTTTGGACATTTCGCAAGGGTCTGAAAGGAGGCAATAAAAAGAGTTATATTAGGTTTATAAGGGGACTTTTGGCTAGGCATTTCTTGGAGGAAAAGAAGGAGTTCTCAAGGGTTTTTCTTCTCTACTTTTCTTATGGTTATGTCTTCCTTATTTCCTTTTTCTTTATTCTTAGTGTTAGCCATGTTAGGCTAAACATTTTTTGGGTTTTTTCCTAAGATGTAAATAGATTTATACTTGGTTTACTTAATGGATTTTGAGGTTTGTGTTTGAATGGATTTATCTTTGCTTGAATGTTGATTATTTGATTGGGTTTATGGATGAATGATAGTTTAGACATTTTGTGATTGATTGCTTGAAGAGTACCTACTGTGATTGCGATAGAAAGAGCGAAGTAATTGATTAAAGGCATGTAAATGATCCATAATAGTGATAGGCTAGGATTAGATCCCATTGCACCTTAATTAATCGAATGCTAGCTTACAACATTTGATTTCAAACTTGTCTTATCATTCAATTTTATTAATCTTGTCCCAGAACTGCAAAAGCCGAGGGATAAGTAGGCTAATCAAACAGTGTTAGGATCAATTGGATAGAAATATACCAATTGGTACTAAAGTGTTCGATGAAATGCCTATGTGACCAAATGGCCTTGCCTAGTTTAATGTATCACGAAAGTAGAACATTATCTAGGTACGCAATTTTGAGCATCCCGAAAGGGACTCTTAATTGACGATAGTGCGAGAACACCAACATTAGCCTCAATCCATTCTAGTAACCAAGTGTGAATCTATTGAAGTCTAGAAAAGCCCGACGCTTTTACTTATTCTTTTTCTTTACGTTTAGCACCAAATCGGATTAGATACATCGTTCCTCGAGAGAATCGACCCTGGGAGGCATACTTTCGTGGTAAAACTACACCGATCTAGTGCGCTTGCTAGACATCGGTCATAACTTTCATTACAGTATCTATTTTGACAAATTTCACTGTTGGTCTACTCAATTAGCATACATCGTGGTCAACTAGAAAACTTCTCTAATCGACTAGTATTCTTCTTTGGTTGAATAGAAATATGTCTGGTCAACTAACAAGTCCTCTTCAAACAAAAGAATTCAAATTTATTTTTCGATCATTAGCAAGCCTCCCTATGTCTGATTAATTGATGATTATGTCGATTAAGCATGTGTTCTTTCATGAACTAGCCTTTGTACTCAATTTTTGCAGAAAATTACCAAATTACTCGACTAGGTTGATGTTTGATCGACTAGAAAAGCTTCTGTGTGGAACTTATTTTATAAAACCATATTTCCAGTTTTTCTGATAAGCAATATAATATATATAGAAATGATATAAAATCAATTCTAAAAATAGAGAGAGAAAATATCAAAAATATATACACGCTCATTTATAAAACTCGGCCCAAATCCATTTTCATTTTTAAACAAACACAAGCAGAAGCAAACTGAGTTTGAAAAACATTCAAACTGAAATCCTACGTGTATATACAGAGTTGTACAATATGTTCAAAACAAAGTCTCAAAAATTAACCCCGGAGTCCGAACTCTGACGTAATCTCGAAAAATGCTGATCACCTCTGGTATCGTCCAGTCAACAGCAGCTACCTACGATCTGCACAATCATTTTTAAACAAAATAGGGTGAGTATAAATAATACTCAGTAAGTATTCTTAGCTTCGAATATAAATGATGTGCAGGGGAAAGTATAAACTAGCACGAACACACACCTATCTATTTTGTCCCTCGGCATCCTCGAATGCCCGACAATTAAATTCACACAAATAGAAATTTGCACACAGCTTTTACAGTAAACTAGCACACAACTTTCAAACGATCACACAGATCAAAAACAACTTCAACTAATATCGCACACAGCAAAGTTTGAACCACACAAGTTCCACAATAATAATTCCCAATCATACATATATAAATAAATGTATGAAATGAAAAGAAACATAATTTCACACAGAATAATCCGGGTATTATCCACTATCGCACATAGCAGTGGAAATTTCCTCTATCGCACACAGCAGAGGTAAGGTATATAGCCTGAGCACACAGCTCTAAGCAAAGCTTGTAAATATGGACTATCGCACACAGCAGTCCAGGAAAACACACAGTAATCCTTTATATTCGCACACAGCATTTAAATAACATTCTTTCTGTACACAGCTCAATATAACATAGCACACAACAAAACTCACACAAAGCAAATCAAATAATACCACACAGGTAAAAATATCCATTCCTCTATCACAATCTTTACGATTCAACTAAGAACCTAACAATTCAACATAACATTATAGCCCAACTATCTTAATTTCACTTAATTCAACGTAATTCAAATAATTATGATATAATTTAGTAAGCGTAAGAACACTTACCTCAAAATACGTTTAAAACTCGACGAAAACTCTACTCTCAAAATCACACCTCCCGTCGTACAGATTTTCCTATAAGAAATTAATCACAAATATACTTAACCAATTCAACATTGATTCTACCTACAGAATCATCAAAATCCAATTATCCATCAATTTCCACCATTTTAGTAAGCTTTCTTCCTATCAAATCTATCCCAAGACAAATAAATGGTGTTTTTCATCAACCAACCAGTTTCTAATCATCAACTAAACTTGTTACAACTGTCTATCTATCCAGAATTCCATAATTCACAAGTTTTCCAAAAATTCAAAATTCTTGAATCATGCCCAAATCTTATGTTTTGATGTTTCTGGTTGATAGATTAATAATCTACAACAAAAACCCATCAAAACCATACCAAACATATCCATTTTACACCACAAAATTAGTTCGAAATTAGAAATTCCTCTTTAAAACCCTAAAATGAAGAAACTGACCTTTAAGGCATAATTCGGTGATTAATCCGCTGTAATTCCTGTGTTTGTTGGTTGATTTAATGTCTAGATAGCCTTAGGAAGTGATCTGGAGGTTGAGAGCACTTTCAGAAGTGTTTTGAGTTTGTTTTGGGTTCAAATGAAGTGTTTCCGAACCTATTTAAAAACCACTCTGCTATCCGATAACGTGCGTTTGTTTTAAATTAACGTTTCTTATTTTTCCTAATGAATAATGTGCATTATTCATCTATCTTTCCCAGATTAACGTACGTTAATCTGGGTTGTCTGCAACATTCTTCAATTTTCCAACCTGTTTCGATCTGATTCGATTCTATTTCGATATATTTTCCTTATATATCAATTCTAACATATTTGAGAATGTTACATTCTAGCTTTCATCCTTGAGTCTAATTATTCTTACTTGAGTCCAAAATGATTCTTGGTCGATTAGAACATATCTTAGTCTACTAGAAAATTGTCCAGAATCAACTTTGACCAAATCATTTATTTTGCTTCTGTCATTTGTCAACCTATTAAGTTTATTTCAACCTGAATTCGATTTTTATCAAGTTCATTGTTTTCAACATTATCAAAACATAAGAAGGATTTAATGTTCACCACCATTGGTCCAACATTGTTCAGCACAAGCAATAAAATCATTGTTCAACAAACTGTCAATAGTACAAACATACATCCACTCAATTATATTCTTTTATTATTTCATACCTAAATATTTGCATGAAAATATACTTAATTAATTAAACAATTTATATATGCACAAATTTATTTACAATAAAAAACACAGACATTCAAATTTACTATATGCACAATAATTATAACATATATCAATGTAAATATAAACTTTATTAAAATATAAAAACAGTTGACATAAACTTATAACTTACAACTATATTCGTTAAAACTTCCAAAAACGAACACTTCAAAGAATTGTTCGTTCTCGTCTTCACATAATATCGATCGATTACAAAATTTTACGTAAATGTATAGGATATACAAACAAGAAGCACAATGTATTTATAGATAATTTTAAGGGAAATTTTTCTGCCACATTTAACGTCTAATTAGACACCAAAATATTGGATGCTCAATAAATTTGGTTAATGGGAAATTTTGGTGTCGCATCTAGTGTCCACGTGGACACTAAGTTCACCTGCCAAAATTTCCCGCCTTACTGGATTCTTTAGCTTTCAAGTGAATACTAAATTTAGCACTCACATGCATGCTAAATCACTCCACCAGAATTTCCCTCTGTAGTGTTCATCCTTTTGTCCACTTAGTGTCCATGTGAACACTATTTTTTATATTTAGCGTCCACGTGGGCGCTTAAACACGCTACAAATTTTTATGATAATTTTTGGATGCTAAATCTACAGAATCTTGTAGTGCGAGAGGCTGACTTGGGTATATCTAGTATGATGCTCAATGTACATTACTTATGCTAGTTGCATACTACTACATCCCTATCATAATAACTTATAATTAATAAAAGAGACCCAAAAACCGAAAGTAAACCAAATATATACATAATGTATGCTATTTGTATTGCATAAGCCTTATGAATAGATATGTATAATCATAAGAAATAGAAGTAAAAATGATAGACACTATAAGAAGAGTGTGGTAAATAGAAAAAAATGTGAAAAATGGACAACACGTGTGATGCCTAAATTTATTTTCTATTTATTTCTATTATTATTAATTAACCAAAATCTATATATATATATATTTAGTTCGAAACTTAATATTACATCATCTATTACCTAGAAAATAAATCTAAACATCTAACTTAGTCACAAAGAAAAACAAAGAAGAAGAGAGGGTGTGAGTATATTGACTTATTGAATAGTACATGTCACCCTTACCTAACTATATAGAGCATAAGCCAATCATTAGTTAACACACAATAAATTTTCATACCTCATTTATTATAAAACTTCTCTTTCCTCTTACATACTTATTTATTCATTTTAACTACTTTATTATTCAACTAAAATATTAATTCCATTTACTCTTAGTACCATTGACACTTAATCATTAAAATACCATTGACATTTATACACATCCAAGTCCCAAATTAAGCCAATAATGTAATATCCTGAAAAAATTTTATATTAAAATGAAGCCAAATAAATGTTTAAATATCAGTATATAAAGGTATACGAAAGGTTGACGTAAAGTTTGTTGCACCAATGGCGGTGAATATTACGTCCTTTCTATGTTTTCATAATGATTTGAAACGAATAAACTTGATAAATATTGTCTACAGGTTGAAGAGACAGTATAGATCGAAATGGGACGACTTGAAATTAGCTTTTGGTGTCAAAATGGTTATTTGACAATATTAGTCGACCAATATGTGTGTTACTCAACTAAGTGGTGTCCAGGATATTCGAGAGCACGAAATAAAAAATCAAAAATTTGAATAACGGTTAGTTTGCCAGGTCAGATGAAATTAGTCGACCAAGAAGATGTTTATTCGACCAACTTGGAGACAAAAAGCTGTTTGCTTTTTACGTCCTTTCTATGTTTTATTTCGACGTGTATGCATTACTCATATAGGATCACTTTTATTTTATGTCTTGCATTTTTATTTATTTCATAGTCTTTTTTGTTGTCAACAACCCTTTTTATTTGCCTTAGTTTTTTTAAGGAAGGTAAATGGATGGATGCTTCACGATTAGAAGGACATGGACACCAACCCTTGAATGGAAAACACGCCTTAAACCAAGAGAAGATTTCTCTTCCCTTTCCTTTATTTTTTTATGCTTATGATTTTTTATTATTGTCCTCAATTATTTCATAATTGCATATATTTGTGGCATTGAGGACAATGTCAAGCTTAAGTGTGGGGGAGGGATTATATGCTTGTTTTCCATTTCATTTGTGGTTTGGGGATGTGCATGCGTTTAAAAGTGTGAAAATTTTTCAAATTTTTTGCAAAATTCTTTCAATTTTCCATCAAAATTTTTGCACTTTCATTGTGAATAAATGTGTGTTTTAATTTTATTGAACTTTAAGTGGAATTGATATGCGATTTATGGTTAAAATTGTTGAAAACAGAACTTGTATATAATGCTGAGTGTAGGTGCATGTGGCGATTGAGGACCTTGGACTTGGCTTGGCGAAGCTATGATGGGCTAGCTTGAGTGGTTGTGTGGGATGATTGTCGAGTTTGGTAAGGGAGGTATAAAAGGGCAACACTTGTTGGCATTTGGGAACTTAATTGCTTCTATTTGCACAAAAGAATTGGAGTGTTTTGGCCTATGAAAATTAAAAAGAAACTATGCTGGAAAAAAAGTGTCATTAGTGCTCATAATAAATAAGCTCCAAATGACCGTGAGTGCACGCCAAAAGCGTTTCACTTTCGCGATCACTAGAAGTCTTAAGAAAATAAAGGTTTCTGAATGACCAGGAGTGCACGCCAAAAGCGGGTCACTTTTGCGTTCGCTAGGAAACAATTCGAATAGAAATAAGAGCACAATTTAAGAAAAACATTGTAATGTTTCGAAAAATGATTTGGGACAAAATTCAAATTTTCTTTGTGTTAATATGGTGCAAGAAAGGAACTCTGATGCTAGAAAAGTGTTTTGACCTGGAGATACAACCAAACAAGGTAATTTGATCACTGACCGCTCGAGTCCCTAAACAGCTTGCTTGGGTAAGTCTAGGCATCATAACACTGATCATGTTATATGAATCCTTGCTATTATTTACTAGGGATCATGGATATGATTGAGACCATGAGTTGCATTTCGATCCAAGATCATAACCCCTATGTTCGATTTATTTTTCTCGAGACGAGCAATAGCTTAAATGTGGGGGAGTTTGATAGGACCAATAATGCACATTTATTCCATTCATGTTATAGCGTATTTTCGTTATGTTGCGGTAGATGAAATGTGTAATATTAGAGTTTTTTTATACGTT
>CANYCX010211484.1:0-12520 GCA_948193385.1 Breynia disticha f. nivosa | reverse complement strand
AAGCAAAAAAAATTGATTCTTAACCGTAATAACATTTTCAAATGTAATACTTCCCTTTTCCACCAATGGTACTCCACCCTGAAGGCTATCAATTGTCCAATGTAAGGAATCTGAACAATAAAATTGTAGAATTATATTTGACAATAAGAAACAAAGAAGAAAGATTTTCGTAGTTCAATCAATTTAATCTACCCAACGGATAGAAAGAGAGTATTCTTCATTGATGTATTGGCCAAAGAGTTACAATAAAGAGAATAAGACATCTATTTATGGGTCTACACTTAACAACTAAAAAAACCTATTTTGTTCCCATTGTCAAAACCCTAAAACTGAACACTTCAAATAAACTCTAAATACCTAAAAGAGAAAAATGATAAAACTCAACAATTCTCCAACTTGGATCCATTTTCTCCATTCAATCAATACGAACAACAAAGTTTTTAACACATCTCTCTATCATGCCCTTTAAGGTCCTCAAGCTCAAGCTTTTTGAACATTCACCAAGTCCAAGCTATGCTTGAACTTTTCAGTGGTCAACGGCTTAGTCAACATATTTGCACAATTTTAAACAGTGGTTACCTTCTTCGATAAAGAACACCTTATCATCAATCACATCTCTAATAAAATGAAATGTAACATTTATGTGTTTTCTCCTCTTATGCTAAACAGGATTCTATGCCAAACACAAAACACTCTGGCTATCCCAATTGATAAGAGGCTTAAACAAATTTAAACCCAAACTGCTCAGAAAACTGCTTAACCACATACCTTCTTTTACTCCCTCTGTCATAGACATGTACTCCAACTCCATTGTATATAAGGCCACCATTGGCTGTAATGATGCCCTCCAAATAACCGCACATCCAAACAACATACCATCCACATATAACAATAAATATATATTTGAACCATCGTATAGTGTCCTCAAATAAATGCAATTATCAAACTAATTCCTGATAGAACCTTGAGATGTCATAAATGAATCAAACCTCTTATACCACTATCTAAGGGACTGCTTCAACCCATACAAGGAATTCTTCAATGAGCACACATTATAGGATTTTTAAAATCAACAAACCCCTAGTTGCCTAATATAGATCTCTCCTTCGAGATTTCCATAGAGGAATGCAATTTTAACATCAAGCTGCCCAAGCTCCAAGTCATAACAACTCACCATAGCCAAAAGCACTTGAATAAAAACATTCTTCACCACAGGAGAGAAAACTTCATTGTAGTCTAACCCTTCTTTATACGAAAAGTCCTTTTCAACCAACCTAGATTTGTATTCTAGCAGTTTATTCTCATAAATGTCATCCTTTATCCTAAAAATCCATCTGCAATTAAATGGCTTTGCTCCTTTGGGTATGGCACAAATAACCAAGTTGGACTTTTCATTAGTGAGGTCTTTTCCTCCTCCGTTGATTTCTCATATTTCTCTTTATCTTTATTTCTCACTGCCTCCTTGTATGAAATTTGCTCATTTGTGCTAATTTCTTCCACTACTGCTAAGGCATAGGCAAAATGATCAGTAATATTAACACTAACACAATCTACATACCTTGTAGGCTTATGGATCTCACACCTCAGTCTCCTTGTTGCTATACTCTGTGAATCATCCTGGTTGATACCAGGATGCTCTGCAACTGTCTCACTTGCAGTATTCTCTTTTCGAGCATCAAAGTCATGTTCCACCATCTGGTTTGCACCCTAATCTCCTACAAGATCACTAAGCTCCTCCTTCTGACTTAATATAGTAGATTCATCAAAGGTCACATTTTACTAATAATGACTCTGAGGGATCTATTCTTTTTAACACACTATAGTATATAACCTTTCACCTTCATTGCATATCCTAGAAATATGCACTTTATTGCCCTCGGGTCTAATTTGCCATATTTAACATAAGAATATGCAAGACAACTAAATATTCTCAAGACAAAATAACCAAGAGGTTTATCGAACCATACCATTTGTGGAGTCTATAAATCGATTGCACTTGACAGTGATAGATTAACCAGATAAGCAGTAGTATCAACTGTCTCATCCCATAACTATTTTGCCAACTAAACATCCATCCTCATGCACCTTGCACGCCGAACAAGTGTTTAGTTCATCTGTTCTACTACATCATTCTGTTGTGGTGTATGTCACACAGTGTGGTTCCTTACAATACTTTCTTTCCTGTAGAACTCATCGAATTCTTTGTTACAGAATGCAAGACCATTATCTATTCTGAGTGTTTTGACTACCCGGCTAGTCCTCTTTTCTACCATAGTCTTCCACTCGTTGAACTTCCCAAACACCCTATTCTTTGATATAAGAAAATACACTAACACCTTCCTAGAAAAGTCATCAATAAAAGTTGCAAAGTACCTGCGTCCTCCATGAGACTCCACTGGAACAGAACACGACAAATCAGAATACACATATTCAAGGATACCTTTAGCAGTGTGACTACCCATATTGAATTTCACCTTGTGTTTCTTGCCCATAACACAACTCTCACAAAATTTAAGCTTCCAGTCTCAACACTCCCCAATAATCCTTTTCTGCACAACACTAACAAACCCTTTTGTGGACCCCAAAACTCATTTTCATTTTTATTTAAATAAGTAAAAGTGGCACTAATTTTTCTTTTCATTTTGGACGATAATAAATACACAAAGGACAATAAATAGACAACCCTCAACAAGGTATACATTAATATGTAAAGTACCCAAAATGTGCAATTAGTTATGCGGAAAATGTGACAAAAGTTTACAAAATGTTAACGTGTAAACTATCTATGAATGTCATAACAGATTTACAAAAAATCTTTCCCAAAATTTCTAGAGCCGCCAACCTATTAGTCAATACAGCACTCCAAAAATCCGCCGTGAGTTCGCACTAATCGACTACATGCTAATGCTCTGCATTACATACATTTAAACACAAACGATGTAACTAATTAAACCTAGTAAGTACACCTACAACACTTACCAGTTTATGTAGTGTATAGGTATTCATTCCTTTTAATGTATTAGCTAGATTATGGAAGGGAATCAAGCTTCTTTTCTTCAAGTTCAGATCATTTTATAATTAATCAGAAAATTCTCAAGAAACACGAGGCATGTCGAGTAGCATGGCCAGCGTGCTCTTCACAACAATCAAATAGTGGCCTGGCACGAGACTATGTTGACCAGCACGGGGGTCATGCCAACCTTCTAGAATTCACACAGTAGCCCAACATGATTATCGTGCCTCTCAGCACGGTGGCATGCACACAACCTAGCATTCCAGTGGCATGGCACGACGTCGTGTCTATTGGCACGGTCACTGTGCTGGCCTTCTGGAACGTTCAATCACAACATCAACTAAGCACATAATTTCATACACACACATACATTTCAACATCTTACACATTCCCAGCAATATGCACCACCCGAAAAAATTTCTAGCATCTTTGAAACATCATTTTAGCCTTCCTAACATCTGAATTGTCTTTTCACACACTAAATAACCTTAACATCACACATAATCATTCCACCGCAAATCATATCCATTCACCACAATATCATACACATAATGGTCCATAATGTGTAATGAAATATGAAATGAAGATGCAAACACACAAATGCATGCCCCAGGTTCTTCCTATTTCATTTACGACTTAAGAGCTCTTGCCCTTTTTTTCACATAATTCACGAGCTCTCGCTCGATTATCATTTATGGCCTCGAGCTTTTGCACTTTTCTTTTTCAATCATATTAGAGCTCTTGCCCTATTTATTTTTCCTTTACAACCTTGAGCTCTCGCTCACATTTTTAAACCAATGCCCCGTACTTTTCATTACAGCCAATGTCATGCAATGCTTATGCAACATGCAATTCAACAACATTTACAATTACGACCACATCTCATAACATCTCACTTATGTCAAAATACAACAATCTATTCCCACTTCTCATATATTTCACGTTTCACTACAACATCATACCATGCCATTCATGCACTGACACAAATCCATTTCATGTAACTCACAAAATGCAATACCATGCATTCTTTCAAGCGTAAGTACATTCTTAATTCACGATCACATTACGATTCATTTTCCCACAATATAACCATCACATTTTCAACCTCATTACAATATTTCACATCAATCATAAATTAGCTAACATTTCATCATAACTTTAACATCAACACATTTCCATTCAACAATTCATATTCGTATTTAACATCCACATTGCCATGCAACATACATTAATCATTCCTTCTTCCAATTCAGTACACACAAATCAATTCACTTCATTAAATCACTTTCATTTCAATCATACCATTATACCAAACAAAATTAACCAAACAAATACAAAATATACCAAGGTAATTGTGTCTCGGTGCATTACCTCAAAATCTGAAAAGTCACGTGCGCTACACTCAACCTTGTCTCGAGTTTCGATTTCTGTCTCCTACACATTTTAATTCCAATTTGAGTGTTAAATACTATTTATAAAACCAATTTTTCAATTAACCCTCAAATAATTAAAACACCCAAAAATCCTTACCAAAAATCCACACTAAAGTTACCTTTTTACCTTTAATAATTGCTCAACACATTCACTAACCATTCATCTCCTAGCAAGTTTCACTAATCGTCAGTAACCCTCTTATTACTCACAATTTCTCCATAACCTCAACTAAAATCATTATATGCAGAAACCCTAGACTCAATTTTTCATAACCAAAAGAGGGTAGAAGATTACCTCAGTTCCTTAACTCCTCGAATCAATTAATTTCCCCTCCTTTTACTAAAAATCGCTCTCTACCGAACTAGGGTTTTTGGTGTTGTGGTGCTATTCATGGTCTGTTTTATGGAGTCTCAAAATGAGTCTCCCATAATTTTTACGTGTTTAGACTGTTTGGATTGGCACGACCCTCGACACGTCTGCGCTGAGGGCTGTGTCCTGCATTTTAACACGCTGCAAACACATCTTGTGCCCCATTTCATACTGTTCATTTTTAGCATAGTGGCATTAGCACGACCCGTGCCAACCCGTACCAAGCCCATGTCGACGCACTATTTCTTCATTTTATCTTGTTCTCTCCCGACTCCATCCCCACTATATACATCTATTTACATATTTTCTAATTCTAGAATTTTTTTGGGCATTACACCTTCTCACTCATATATCCCAGCATGTAATGTCATAGCTTAGTAATATTTTCATGCTTTCTTATTGAATCAATTGCCAAAGAGCTAGAAACTTCTGCATTTTCGAACATTGGCCTACCCATTAATGTATAAATCCATGTTGAAGAGTACCCTTCATCACAGCCAAAAAACTCAAAGACACCCTAAAAATTCCACCTCTCTCAAAAAATGTATACCCATTTTTATCTAGTGCACCCATAGAAATCAACTTTTTTATCAACTTAGGAACAAACAAAGCATCCAATGTTCTCACCATTCCATCATACACCTAACATACATTGACCAACTACCTTTAACACTCAACTCTCCATCATCACCTAACCTCACATTGTAATCGTATTTCTTAAAGAAGTAAGCAGTTTCTGTGTGTATAGGTCATATGATAAGAAGTACCCACATCAAGAACCCAAGTGTTTGCAGTAGTAGTTGTACACACAGCTAGAACATCTCCACCTTCACCCTCATTAGAACTATCCTGAGTAAGACAATCTTGAGCTACAACAAACTGAGCATTAGCCTTTAATCTCTGTCCATTCTCCTCTTTACATTGTGGATAATCCATCCTAAAATGTCCTTTCTCCTTACAATAATAACATCTCATTCCAACCCTAGATTTAGAACGCGACTTACTATGCCCACCATGCTTCTGCCTCTACTCACAGTCAACCCAGTATCTACACTATTATTGCCTGCATTAAAAACTATTTTTTACAATTCTTTTAACTGCAAAACATCCTTCACATCATTTATTGAAATGCTATTACATCCTTACATCATTGGATCAATAAAATTCTCATATGAATTAGGCAAATATCACAACAATATTATGGCTTGATCCTCATGCTCAACCTTAACACATACTCTATACAAATTAACTATAATTTTATTAAAATTGTCGAGGCGATCTCTAACCTACATATCTTCTGACATCTTCAAGGTGTTCAGTCTCCTTTTTTGATAAAGTATGTTGGTCAGTGACTTTTTTTTATACTTGTTTTTTAAGCTTCTTCCACAAGCCCATTATATTAGTCTCATCTTCTACCTCTCTCAGAACTTTGTCTGCCAAACTCAAGAGAATTGCGCTATGAGCCCTAAACACAATCTCTTCTTTCTCTGCTTCTGACAATCCCAGTGTTGACAGTTTTTCTTCTCCCTTTATTGCTACTACATACCTCTACTGAACCAAGAGAGCCCTCATCTTCAACTTCCACAAGGTGAAGTCCTTTGAACCATTTAATCTTTCAATTTTAAACTTTTGAGTTGATATTCTTTTCTGTAAAATCAATCTCCAAGCTTTGATACCGATTGTCAAGAAATTGAACAATAAAATTGCATAATTATATTTAAGAATAAGAAATAAAGACACTCCACAGACAAAACGAGAGTATTCTTCATTGATGTATTGGCCAAAGAGTTACAATGACGAGAATAACACATCTATTTATAGGCCTACACTTCACAACTGGAAAAAACCTATTTTGCCCTAGTGTAAAAATCCTAAAATTGAACACTTCAAATAGACTCCAAATACTCAAAAGGGAAAATTGATACAACTCAGCATGTAACATGTCCTTGTTTACACGTGTCAATCAAAGGCATACTTGGTAAAAATATTAAGCCAATTTTCTTACCTCCATGCTTCTTCCCAGTGTTAAAAGTCTTAAAGGTAGTTTTTGCAAAGAATAACCAATATCTTCACACTTGGTCTCATATTAGAGAATCGAAATCATTTAATTATGATTCTCGTCTCATTGGTTAAACTTATACACAATATTACTAAAAGTGTGTCATTGTGTTCTCTCCCCATAATGGAGTGCATGTATACTATTTAACACTATGTTAAAGTTTCGGTCTTCAATTTACATCTTTCCTCAGTGCATGACTACTCCCTATTTTAAAACAAAATTGATTACTTACCCAGTAATCATCACATAAGAACCTAATTTATGGAGTATTAAACTATACATGGTGGTTAATGCATAATGATCTCAATAAAATGTCTTTCATTTTACACCTAGTAAAATTGACACTAATTAATTTAAATTTACACGTAGTATTTAATTACGGCCTCAACTTGGCATTTATTCACACCATGATAGATCTCTCAATTAGTGAAAGAAACCCAAGGTATCCACCCATGTGAGCAGGCTTATTTGCATATTACATGTTAAACTATGTGCAATAGATTTATGTGCATCGCTAGATATGTCCACAACGTATGCTACATCTTCTAAGATTTCAACTTTTATCCACTGTCAAAACTTGCATGGTCTTTTGAACTTAAAAGTTCATTGTTTCGTTATTCTATTAACTCTTATTTGACTTAATGTGATACTTTATTTCTCCTTACTAGCATATGACAATTTTGCTAATGACTATCACTTTAGATGGTTAATTATCTCGAGGTAGTTAGTTTTGAAGCTAATTACACTAAATTCCTTACACACAATGCTCGTATGAAAGTTTTTACCACTCATACTTATGACTTAAGAATTCTTATTACTTAGCGTTTTAACCAAAGTAAGAATTTACACTAGCAAATAGTCACCATTTAGGTTTCATAGCCAATGCATGACTTAGATGTAGTTAATACGAAGTTCATACATCATGTGTCCACCACTCTATTGTGTTCTAATTCATTTATAGATCATTTGAACACAATTTTATGGATTACAAGTACCTTACAAATTGCTTTCTCTAATCCTACTTATGGACTATAAGTATCAACCAATTAACCATCACTCAGAATAGTGGTATTTGGTCTTGGTATGAATGAATCATAAAATTTTATATGACAAGTCACTTTCTTATAGATAACAAGATTCATTTCATTTATTTGTTTGTTTGTGTGGACTATAATTCAACATAGAGTATGTTACCCAAATATTTTCTATATTTCTCAAATATGGATGTTAACTATACTTAAGAACCTTTCCTTAAAGTTATAATGTTTATAATTTGGCAGTGCCAAAATTGTTCTAGATGTATTTATGTTACTCTCACAAAGTGGAACAACAATACTGTAGAACTATCCTACAAATTTTATTTCTAGGATTTACTATATAATCACTATAAATGTGTCAATTCTAGTTAAGTGTGCATCTCTTTACTCTTGAAACAAGAATTGACTATTTATGTCTTTGGTGTTTGTGGTATTATCCCAACAAATTTGAAAATATTAATAACTCTAATAATCTTAAGGATGTATGGTATTATCATAACGAATTTGAATACAACAACCAACTTCAAAATTCTCAAGGTTGTGTGGGCTTTATGATAATAAATTGAACATACCAACAAACTCTAAAACTCACAAGGTTTATGGTATTATCATAACAAATTTGAATATACCAACCAACTCCAAAACTCACAAATTTTAAACAATTATATGTTTATCACTTTGTACAATGAATCGATGGGTTATGATCCACATGAAAATTCTTCACTAAGACCTCCCACTGAGATTAAAGAGTCTTTTCTTGTGATTAAGACTAACCCCTTTTGAACTAAAGTCTTATGATGTAAATTTTCAAACAAGTGAGAGAATATCGAATTGTCCAGTCTCATATGATACACCAAGCAATTATTTAAATATTAACGTTTGTCTAATTATTTTTTATCCACCATTCAAGATAAGGCTATACCTTTTGGGTAGACAAACTAGTGTTTTTCACATAGTTTGATCTTTCATGTTATGTCATTTGTAATTTTCATTACTAAGGTTAAACTAACTAGTACCCAACTTTGGTTTTTCACGAATAGATGTCACTCATAATCTTATTACTTCATCCAAATGATCAACATTGAGAACTCCTTGACTTGTGTGGTTGACAAAATCATGAATGATATATCATTTTAAAATAGTTTTGTTACTATTCTTTCATATTTCCACATGGATAGAGTTCCAAAATTTCTTGTAGAACTATGAAATGTTCAAAATACCCTCTCGGGTTAAGAACTCCTACTATTCAAGAACTCCCATTGGAATTAAATTCAAACACAAAAGACTCTATTCGAGTAAAGAACTTTGGCCTCCCATTGGGAATAATTTTCTTTCAAGTTAGGATCAGGACTAGCTGCCCAAAAGATAAATGAGAGAGAAAATTGGAACCTAAAAAAAAAGTGGTCATGGTAGCTAATCATGTCCAAAAATGATGGTCAAAACTCTCTTTTACTCAATCTTTCCTCATCTTCCTTCAATTCTCCTACTTGGATGAGAGTGATCCACATTGGATATGGTCCTTAAAATGATTTACTTAGTCATTTCTCATTCTAGTATTTTTTTTACTAAAAATAAGATTACTAGTTTTGTTACTCACCTAGGTAAGTAACCAATGTGGGTATATGTCACATAGGTCAATAAAATACGCAAAGATACTCCACTTGGTTTCTCATATATCTTTGACTAAGATTTGAGGACATTGAAAATATATCTCATGTCGCACCCAAATTTAAATAGTTCATTTTCAACGAAAACATACAGTTTTGGCAACCATTTTTTTAATAGTTAATGAGCTAAGAAAATAAGAAAGATGAATAAACATGCATTACTTAAAACCTAGCCAAATTTGGGCCATATACAAAAACCAAGTCATAAATATGCGGAAGCTATGGAAATGATTTTAACAATGCATGTAAACCATCTATCTATACTAGGGTTGTATAGATTTACAAAGAGAATGTTATGAAATCAAAACTAGGAGCATCGACCTTAGGAAACGATATCGCACTACTAGTACCACCAAAAACCAAAAGTCCCACCGCATGTTACTGTCACTCTGCACATTCACAACAAAATACATACAAATCGAGAATAACTAAATACTCAGTAAGTACATATACATCACTTACCAAGGTACTTAATGCATAAGTACTCGTTGGTAAAGTGTGTTAGATGTATTATGCTCTTACGTATCTAGGAAAATCATCCTAGTCATTATCTACTTTAAATAACCATTAGTTCAATATCTAAAGTAAGGAAATTCCCATTCATAATTCATTCCTAACTCACAAGTATTAGGTCAATTATTCTTTCCCTCAAACAACTTTATTTATCAGGAATATATAGTCTAGAATGGTCTAGGGAATGGTTTATGTAAATCATTCCACAACATGTTTCCCTTTTCTAAGCTGCACTAGAACTAAAATGGCTTGGAAAATGGTTTGCACCAAACTATTCCCTAACCCGTTACGAGCCTTCTGAAAGTCCCTGGAAGTGGAACAGTTTTGGAAATGGTTTAGTAAACCATACCAAAAACCGTTCGGCCCTTCCTAAAAGTCTCTGGAAGTGGAACGGTTTTGGAAACGTTTTGGGTAAACCGTTCTAAAATCGTTCGACCCTTCTTAAAAGTCTCTGGAAGTGGAACGGATAGGGAAATAGTTTCCACTAACCGTTCACTAAATCGTTCTCCCCTTCTTCCAGCTAAAAATTAACAACTTGACCCATTCACATCCACACAAAGTTCATACAACACATGTACACAACTAGCTATTTGTAAAGCATCACTCCATACATATTATCCAACACCATTAACATTCACTTGACATATTCCACTCGATTTCCAATTATCGTTCCATCACATCACATTTAGCCTTAAGCAATCATTTAACCAAACATATAACACATAGCATTCACAGAACCATAAAATCACACAAGTGTCTACCTTTTCATAAATATCAACATACAGTGTTTTTAAAACACAACAATACATGTTATCTCTTATGAATGTCAATGAATGCTCAATGCATATGCCAAATGCTTTCCACATACAAATGCCCCAGGTTCGTTCATTATCTTTTTATTTGAAGGATCTCTCCCTCGTGAGCACCTGCTCCTTAATCACCGACAGTGAGCACACGTTCCATTTTCTTTTGTCAAATTTCTTAGGGTTTCCCTATTAAGCATACACTCTCATATATAAATATTTAGGGATCTCTCCCATTTGAGCACCTGCTCATGTTTCATTTTTATCTTAATATGAACATGTCACTCCATGCTCGACAATGTCGTAATGTCATGAATGGAACTCACGACTACTTTCATGACCCACACTGTAATGCTCCAATTTTCCCATTTAATTAAAATGTTAAATGAAAGTACATGGAAAAATGAGAATAAATTTTTCGTGAAATGTTTAAAGTAATAATTCAATGGAAGAAGAGTGGGAATTGACTTACGGATTTCTAAGTTAGAGAAAATAAGATTCAGGATTAGTTGGACCAAGCGGGAAAGAGGATTACGAAGAGACTAGTGGACCAAACCCCAAAAAGGCATAATTGTCCAAACCGATTAACCTTAAAAACCCTAGTTTCTCCTTTTCTACCATACACACATGTCCCTTTCCCTACACACACTCTCTTCATAGCTCAAAACCCTTATCACCATCACTCCTCACGAAACCCTACCATTCAGGAGTTTTAAAATTGGTCGGTGAACGAATCTCGGTAAGTATCCATCCTCTTCTCTTGTCAATCCCGTATGTTTTTCCCTAACCATAGTTTTTCCCTAACCCTGTTTTCACATAACTCTTTCGTTTGAGCTCCAATTTGAGCAAATAATAGCTCGTTGGAAAGCTTAACATGTATAATACCTAGTAGTAACCATATTTTGTGTTCAATCATGTTTTAGGTGCACAAAATTGGTGACAGAAAGAACACCCTGCAAAGTGATGAAATTGGGTTTTTCGTGACCGGAGTTTTTTCGTGTTTCGACATTTTGGTAAGCTTCTTTGAAGTCTATTGATAGTGTTTTACGTATCGATTTAATTGGGTGTTACATGGTGAGGAAGCTTGGAAAAGAGTAGGAAAATGATTAGGGTTTTGAAAGAGGAAATTGAGAGTTAGGATGATAGGACCATAGTGGAGAATGAAAATCCTTTAAACTGACCTAAACAAACTTATGCGAACATTAATGAAGGTTGGTGTAAGTAGGTGTAAGTAAATAGGGTGGTTAGGAAGAACATTAATGAAGAGAGAGGGAGAGGAAAGAGGAATTGAACTACATAACACATATTCTTTCATGTTTGCATAGTTACATACACATGGAATTGATATGAATTCATAATTTGTATAATAAGAAATCTAAATCACGGTGAGAGAGGTTCCCAACAGACCCGTTACGCGTTTCTTGCGAGGAAAGCAACACGAACGCAACTCACCTGGTGTGAATGAACTGTGAAGCAGAAATGGATGGGTTGATTGTTACCTAAGGTGTTAATTATGTTTGTGTATGTTTGTGTATGTTTGTTGTATGGTTGGTTTCAAGGCTGAGTGATTGTGGAAATATGTTTGATGGGATGTGAAAGATTAATGTTTGTTATGATTGTTGAAG
>CANYCX010211351.1:0-14514 GCA_948193385.1 Breynia disticha f. nivosa | reverse complement strand
AAAATTTTTCGTCTAAAATGACGATAAATAGATGATTTAATGTGGATAAATAATAGTTTAAAAATAAATGAATATGGTTGATATAAGGTTGATATGAAATGAATTAGAAAAATAAAATAAATAAATAAATAAAAATTTATTTTCTAGAATTTAGCAAAAACGCGGTGTGAGCACAAAGAACGTGTGGTCGTAGCGACAACGCGTACTTCCTTCCTACCCCGCGTACTTTGTAATTCGTCAGAAAAAAATAATGGGGGACACAATTATACTCATTTAAGTATATTTAACATAAAGTAGATCTAAATCTACATTCTTAAACTCAATTCCAGCAGAAAAAAATGAGAGGAATAGATCTGGAGTTAAGGAGCTAAGTGCTGGGAATTTTTTTGGAGTTTTCTTGGTGATTTTGGTGGAGAAAAGTTCATCCAAAGTTGAGGTAAGATTAAGGTTTACATATAGTTGATTTTGAGTTTTGGTGGAGTTAATGGATGAAATAAATTTCTGAAAATTAAGGTTTTGTTGTTGGAAAGTTGGATTAATTCTGAAATTTATTTGGGATAATCTATATATGATTTAACTCTGATATTATTATTATTTTATAAATATTCTATAATATCGTTAATTAAATTCAAAATGAGATTTTATTTTTGGGCGTCACACATAGTGTTTTAACTTATCAACTTAGAAAATTGATGTTATTTTATGAATTTGTTTGGGATATTATGTTGCATTATAGTGTGTTGCCTTTGTGAGTTACTGCTTAGTTTAGGATAAGTATCAATTTAAATATCAGGGCATAGATTTTCTATGTTTTGAGGTAGAATCTAACAATGCATTTGAAATTTGTACCTTCAATTAACTTGAAAGTATGTTTTTCACTCAAAAGGTTTCTTAATGTTAGCTTTTCTTTATTGTGCAGCTGACTGAATTGAACCAAAGATATTATGGACTGCAACTTCATACTTAAGTACTACTACTATTGTACTAACACTAAGGACTATAGGAAAACAATATATGATGTAGTGAGAACAAGTACACACATAGAACTTTACAATCATTAATAGCGAAATAGAGTAAATTATGCTTTTCAATATGTCCGAAAGTCCAAGTGAATTACAGAGTTCTTTTTTCTTTTAAAAGATGTAAATGTCTGCTTGAAAAAACTCAGACAGACATTTCTTTTTTGTTGAAACTTTTGCATTCTTTGCTAAATACGACTCGACATTTGACAACATTATTTTAGTATCACGCCTAACTGCCTCCAGAGTTCTATAGTAGATGCTTTCTCACCTTGAGTAACTTGAAAAGATAATGGAACTGGAAACTGAGAAAATTACAAGGATGTTTAATTAAGAACAAAGGACCAGAGGTTGGAATCTGACAATGATCAGAAAATGCATGTAAATTAATTCACATTCAATTAACGAAAAGTTTCGTTAATCTCAAAACATGAACAATCTGCAGTAGGAACATAACAACGAAGAGAATAGAGTGCCTGTTAACAAAATTATACTTCTCAAAAACTTGCATCAACTAAGAAATTGTTCCAATGCTGATATCTTCAAAGCATCACTACTAATGCAGCAAACTTCACTTGATCGCTACAAACAAAAATAACAATATAAAAATAATTGTGAAATCATGTTTCAGATCGGCAATCTTTGTATATTTGGTGCACCAAAAGAAGATGGCTATGGTGATTTCATGGCTAATTGCAGTATCCAAACTGGAACCCATACAATAAAAGATGTATCCTCTCATCTATATATTGATTTCACACAATAGAATAAAAATGTGAGAGACCCAAGGTACAACTAAATAGAAAGACACATGTTCATGTTGTTCTTTGAAACATAAAAAATAGAAAGAAGAGAGAAAAAAAAAGACTCATTCATGGTGATTTTTGAAACGTAAAATCTTAAAGAGATCTATTGTAACTGATCGTGATGTAAGGAAGGAAACGTACGAATTAAAAGAGAGTCATTCTAACTATGAGTGCCCTAAAGAAGAAATGTGAAGAGTTTTTCTAATAACTGACACATGTCAACAAATTATCGCGACACATGTGAAGAATTTTTCTAATAACTGACATATGTCAACAAATTATCGCGACACATGTCGGTTTTTTGTTACAAAATTTCAGCTTTTATATATATATATATAGATTATCATCACCTTCCATAAATGAAGGATTTTTACAACCCAATTCAGAATATGATCCATTAGATAATTTTGTAAAATTCTTGGTGTTGATCAAAACACAACATTTCTTCAAATTGTACCATAGTATTACTCTTGAATTAACAAAAAAAAAATGAGAAGTTCAAAGAACAAATCTTTTGTATAATAAAACAATCGTTTTTATAGATAAATCGAACTTTGGTTAAGATTTATTCGGTTTTTAAGGCTTTTTTTAATGTCTTCTACCTAATTTAAGTTATTGTTACTTTTATTTAATTATAATTTATTTATTTTATTTTAAGTTGTGTATATGATTTTAGTGTAAGATATTAAAAGTTTTTTGTGCCATTAATATTAAGCTAGAAAATAAAACTACACAATTAATTTTTAGATTCTATCAAGACAACATGAAGAAGAAAGCAATTGTTATGTAATTTAGTATTTGATAGAATAAAATAAAAAAAAAATTAGGCTAATAATAAACTAAAATTAAAAATAACACTCTTGGTTAATAATTTAAATTAAATTAAATAAACATAATTTTAAATAAAAATAAAAATCTAAATTATAAATAAAATAAATAATACTTCATTAAAATAATTTTATTCTGATTTTATGTTTTCTCTAAATTTAAAAAATAAAAATTAATAATTTTAAAGTTAAATATTTTTTACGGTTGAACATGTTTGTTAACAAAATGTTTCAACTCGGTTAATTAATTATTCGAGTTTAACATTTTGTTAACAAATAGTTCGACTGTAAATGAACCGAGTTCAAAGAGAAAAGGACATAAGTGCCATATTAAAGATTGATTATTCTTTTTTTCTCATACCAAATGAAACATATTCCTTAATTAACACGTTTTGAAACTCATTCCAAAAAATAACAAGCTATATAATAAAAAAATCTACACAAATCATTTATCCTCTCATTTTTCTCCTCTCATCTTTTTTCTCTACCAGAACAGCAGCCGCCAATGTTATTTCCACCTCCACCGCTCCATTATTATTATCTCCACCTCCGCCATTATCAACTCCATCGCCGCCTTTGTTGTCTCCCCCTTGACCTCAATTACCAGAAATTTTTTGTTCTTTTTACGAAACTTGTTTCACCACATAATTTAAAAATGGCTGCGATTGTGTGAAGGTTCATTTCTATCGACTCTCTCAAAGGAAATTGGCTGTGTTATCTCATCATTGATTAGATTTTCTGGTCATTTCTATTTTCACTTCAACGTATTTTACCCAGAAGCTATGATCGTCGAGCTAACATTAGGATATTTTTCGTATTTGCTTGTTCTATTTTGAGTTATTTTGCTGTATACGGATATCAATATCATGTCATTTAGTTTATAGTTTTTTCATAAAAAATTATTTTGTGAAATCTATAACTCTTTATTCATTGATGAAAATGAACAGATGAGAACACTTAATTGTTTCTTAGAGTTGAATTTTATAATAATTTCTATTTAGGACAAGCTGCAAAAAATTGTGCTAATGTGGCGCCCATTGCATAAAAGTTTTGGAACAGCTAGAGTGTACAACCAATGTGGGAACTCCTATTTGATCCAGCAATTAACGATGAATATTTCAACATTAAATCTCGTTATTTCAGATTAATAATACCAAAGAAATGTAATAATTGCAATAGATTTTTTTTATTTATTTTTATTTAATTAATTAAATTTTGTTTAATTTATTTTAACTTAATTGTTTTCTGTTATTATTATTTGTGAATATGCTATGGATAATCTATAAATGAGTTCTCTATAGAATGACAGCTAGGGTTTTAAGTGACACATTTATGTGTGAACTGTTATATGTGTGGATACTTTGTGGATGTGTTGTGGATATTTATTATACGTGTGGATGTTTTGTGGATGTCTTGTGGATATTTACAAAAAAAATCAATGTCAACAATATATCTACAATGCATCCACAAATTAATCAATTTGTGGATGTTTTGTAGATATGTTATGGATATTTAAAAAAAAAACAATATCCGCAATACATCTACAATGCATCCACAAAAATATTAATGTGTAGATGCTTTGTGAATATGCGGTATTTGTGTAATAAGTTTGAAGAGATGAGATCTGATAGTATAGGTTTTAGAAAGTGTTATATATGAAAAGTTAAACTTTAAAGTGTCATGTGGTGACCTTCACCCGAGTTCGAACGAACTTTTATCGAACTCAAGCTCGATGAGTAGCTTAGTAAGAAGTAAAAAGCCCAAGGAGTAATACGTCGTCGTTTATTAGCTCGGGAACAGCGTCGTGAATTCAAGAACTTGCCAGCACATTAGCATTAAACGCGGCGTTTAACAGGATAGTTGGAATTGTGTCTGGAAAAAAAAAAAAAAAAGCACACATTTACTTATTACATAGCCTTTTTCAGACAAAAAAGGTTTATATATTATTACATTACATTAACATTAACATATACATGCCTTGTTCATCATCTTCATCTCTTAAATCTGTCTCTGCAAAATGGAAGCTCAGTACTCAAAACAACCTCGACCATTCAACCACCAACTCAAAATTACAATCCAATCCTCACAACAACATGCCGACAATGACCGAACCACCACCGAGCTTCGGGCTCTAGACTGTAATCTCACGTCACTATGCGATCACATCCAGACCGAAGGATTCAGTTCTGGATCCTTCTCCGATATTGTGCTCCATTCAATGGGCTCCACTTATCATCTCCACCGTCTTATTCTCTCTCGTAGCTCTTACTTCAGGTTAATTCATTCACAATTTCTCGCTTTTCGTTGTTTTAGTTGTATTATTGGATCAATGAAGGAGATTGAAGCGTGATTTCGCAGGAATATGCTACATGGACCGTGGAAAGAAGCGAGTTCGCCAATACTGACATTGCATGTGGATGATAAGAATGTGAATGGCGAGGCTATTGCTATGGCTTTGGCTTATTTGTATGGACATCATCCTAAGCTTAATGATAATAATGCTTTTCGTGTTTTGGCTGCAGCCTCGTTTCTTGATCTTCAGGTTTACGATTAGTCTGAATCTTAATTTGTTTGCTAACATTTATAGCTTGTTGGATTTATTCGTGGCTTTTTGGCTGTTAATTCACTTTGAATTTTGTGTTAACAGGATTTATGTGCGACATGTACGGACTTTATTATATCGGAGTTGTGGACTTCGAATTTTTTAGCTTATCAGGTTTGACTTGTTAATATACGTTTTATGCTTGGTTGAGCGTGGTTCTGTGTCTGCTGATTTTGGTTGGTTGTTGTTGTTGCGTATTTTGGCTGTGAAACGCAGGTATTCGCAGAGAGCCAAGATTACGGGATACATGGAGAGCGAGTAAGAAATGCTTGTTGGGGATATCTTTGTCAGAGCGGTGCTGTGGAGTTGAAAGAGGTACATTTCAACCTTGACATTTTGAGTTTATATTTGTTGTAGGTTGTAACTATTGAATTGTTTAGATGTTTTATGCAGTGTCTTTTGCTATTTTTGTGGCTAAATCTTGTAGATTAACTGGTGGTATGTTGATTATTTGTTCACTTGGTCAATTATCTCTTCGCTGAATGTTTGATTATTTGTTCATTTGGTCGATCATCTCTTTGCTGAATGTTTGATCCTCCATGTGGCAGGTGCTTCCAAAACTTTCCTCTCAAACTCTTCATGCATTGCTTACATCAGATGAATTGTGGATACCTAGTGAAGAGAAACGGTAAGAGCTCATTGGCAATGTTTGGGAAGAAATTAAAGTCTATGTTAAGTTTAATAATTGTATTTGATTTTTCTTCTTTTGTGGAAAGGTTTGAGCTTGCATTGTATGCTTGTCTTGCAAAAAGCACTTTTTGCAATACAGAACAATCTGCGAATGGAAGTTCTTGTGCTAAGATAGGTATGAGTATTCATTCTGATTCTTCTAGATCCAAGGGAAAGAATTTGGTTGGTAGCTCTAATGTTCAGATGTTGAAATCTGACTTAGAAAGCTTAAGTTTGAAAGATGAATTAGAAGGACATAACAAGGCTCGTAATCTTCTAGTTGAGCTCGTTGATGGCAGGGCCGACCATATGAAGGCTTCTGCTGACTATAGACAAAACTTGCAACAAGTTACATATTCATCTGTACCATCCTGCAACATGGAACAGTCCCCATCACTGAGTAATTCATGTTCAGAAATGAATGTAAACAGACCCTCATGTTCTTATGTTGAAATGCCAATTAGTGTTGGAGCTAGTGGACACAGGCCTAATGGTGTGGCTATGGAGGGTCCATCTGAAGAAGGTTTGTACCATTTAAACACTAACAACTGGCTTCCAAGTGACCAATCTAGGCATTGCCCTTCTTTGGAGCCTTCATGTAACGGTCTCATGTTCAATGAGTGGGGAAGATGTAGTATGCCTCCTCTTTCGTGGGGTGGGAGGGTTGTTGGGAAAAGAGAGGTGAAGGGTTATGCTAATACTAATTGCATGGAGGATTACGATACTTTTGTTAACATATTTGAAGGAGGTTCTCTTTTGTATTGCAACATGTCCTTTGAGGCTCTTCTAAATGTGAGAAAGCATCTTGAGGAGTTAGGTTTTCCGTGCAAAGCTGTGAATGATGGTCTTTGGCTGCAGGTTTGTGTACTTGCTTCAATACAAATGCCAAGTGTCTTTCATGTTTACAAGCAATCTGTTCATTCTTCTATACAACGAGTCTTTGCCAATGATCCAGCAGTCATGTCAGTCATTGAAGCTGTTAGTTTAACTTTTTTTCCTGAAGCAAGATAAGTTGGTCCGCCCCTAATATGTCTGATAATCATAATGTTCTGAAATAATAATTGATCAATGTAGGAAACTAACACTTGGAGAAAGTCAATTGAAACTGCAATTTCTGTTTATTTTACTGGAAATTTGTACTCTTATAATTCCCCATAAAATCTGTTAACATTTTTCATAAATGATTGATTTCACTTAGGGTATTAAAATGACATCAAGTTCTTAATTGGTATATTAAGTTGCTTTTGGGATGTCATTTTGTAGATGCTGTTGAACCAAAGGGTGCAGGAAATTGGTGCTGACACATGTAAAATTTGCTGTTACACAAGCATGCTATGCAATTGTAGGCAGCCATTTGGTTATTCACATAGAGTTACACAACCAGGCTATTACATGCAAGATGAGCACAATAGTTCTGATGGGAACATGGAGAATGTATATGTTGCTGATTCTGCTCAAGGTGAAGTGAATGGTCTCTTTAGGCCAGTACGAGTTCATGTTAGAGGACACATAGATGGACTTGCTGGTATTGGTCGTGGAACCACATTTGTGCCAGCACCTGAATGGCCCCCAACACGTTTTGTCTTTTCTCGTGTGCCTTCTGGAATGGGCAGCAGAAATTGTCGGCAGTCTCCTGTAAATGATGATTCCGAGAATAGAAACGACCACAACAGAGACATGTCAAGAGATGGGTTGACTGCTCTGGTTGGGTTGAGCCAAGGAGGGAGCAATGCGTCCAATGTAAATGAAGAGCATATTGAACCAGGATATGAAACAGACCGCAGATTGTCTGAACCTTCCGTAGCTGCACCAAGCACAAGTGGCATTTCCGTTCAGATGCTTGAATCGCCCGAAAATGCCATTGGAATTGAATGGGAAAACACAAATGGTTCCTCTATTTCCTTGGATATGAAAACACCTTTAAGTCATTTTCCACCATTTCGTTTTGGGTGAGTTACGTTTCTTTGCACTGCTGTTTATTTCATTCTACAAATAAATGGAGACATGATTTTGATTGTACATGTCATGGTGGATGAATAACTTTGATATTTCGGACATTTTTAAGTTCCAATATGGTTCTGCTTTAGGTCAAATCTCTGCAACTAATAGGTGATTCATTTACCTTGTATTTTCTGAATTTTGACAGGGTTGTATTTGAAGATGTGCATAGGCTTATTGATGGCCAAGTCAAGCACTCTCCAGAATTCTTTTATGCTGGTTCTCTGTGGAAGGTATCTCTATAATGAGAAATGATTTATCAACTAGCTGTTTTCCCAAGTTTTTACATTTCTGTTTGATTTATAGGTTAGTGTTCAAGCCTTTAATGATGAAGATCCACAAGGGCGTCGAACTCTTGGTAACACTTGTAGAATTTTCTGTTCGTATAAAAAGAAACAAATGTTGCATATGTTTATTTGTTTGACTAGTTTGTTGCATAAAATTTCAGGATTATTTCTCCATCGACGGAAGGCAGATATCACTGATTCTCTGAGAAAGGTTAGTCTTTCCCTTGGCAACTGGAAATTTTAATGGGTTTAAATCTTACAATGTCAGCTGCAAAAGACGTTCTTCTCTTCTTCTTTTTTTTGGTTTAGAACATCAACTATGAAATATCAAGCAAATTTTAAACCTTATATATGCTGGTTTCAGGTTCATACGTATGTTGATTCACGCGAAAAGGTTACCGCACGGTATCAGGTAAATTGAGCTTAAATTATGTGGCTGCCTGAGATCTCACATAAATGGACTTATTTCTATTATCACTTTTCAGTTAATTTGTCCATCGAAAAGAGAAGTCATGGTATTCGGAAGCTTTAAGCAAATGGGCACTCTTCTACCAAAGGCACCGAAAGGATGGGGGTGGCGTACTGCTTTATTATTTGACGAGTTGGCTGAGCTTCTTCAAAATGGCACCTTGAGAGTAGCTGCCGTCGTGCAACTTGTCTGAAAGTCAGAAAATGGCGGTCCCTGATGTCTTCTTGTAGTGTTGATAGCACCACAAGTTACCAGCAGCTCTTCTGCCCTGGACGTGCATTTTGTTGTTTACGGCACGCTCAATCCTCCAGTGGTGCAGTAAGTGCTGTTTCTAGCAGGCAATGAGGGGGTCCAACAACATTATTACCATCGTCTATGTGCAAAACGAAGAAGAGGAGTGGTAAGACATTTCTGACTTAAAAGAAATCTTGTGTTGGTGGCAACAACAATAGCAAACGGAGGAGGAAATACTGGTAAAGCAGCTCTGACTTTGCAAAATAGAAGAGGAAAGAAGAGGCAGTTTTATGTGGTGTCTGTATAATGTAGCATAAATAATCGTCGGGATGCAAATTCTAACATATTGGAATTCACGCGGACAATAAACTCATAAAGTGTTTGTATCACATGAATTTTGATCTAGTTGGCAAATGGATCTTGTATTTAGGATTATGTTTCGACTCATCAACTCGAATTATCAGGTTTAATTACACCACAAAACTAGGCAGAAGAAATTACGGCAGGAAAATAGAGGCAGAGCAAAATTTATGAAAAAAAAAAAGAGAGAGCACGACAGACACTTGCGACCTCATCTCTCTACAACTAATCCCTCTATTCACAAGTAGAATAGGCAATATTGTATGCTATAATCCTTCTAATACGGGCAACAGATCAATCTGTGGAGTCAGTCCCACACGCCAGCCAGGCCCCTCACTTTTCCTAGTCAGTCAGCTTGCAATCTCAGTATCTCCTTCGCTGTTCTCAACCGGAAATAGGGCATGTGATCCTGTAAAAGTGTAAGTGCATACAAAACCCCTTTTAGCTTTATATTACGCGCAGGGCTTGTTTGGTTTGGGAGGAATAGCATATTTTGCTAATAATTGCATAGTGAAAAACTTGATTGGGAAAAGTAATACAAAATGTACGCAATATGGTGCTATCAAACAGGCCCGTAGTTCCCCACAACCAATTTATGATGTATTACCTGGCTGAAACAGAGACCCAAACCTCGGCTATAAAAATCAGCATATTTTATCATGAACACACCACAATCGTACCTGTTAACAACAGACCGAAAAACTGAAAAAAATGAACCAAAAATTTTACTATAGATAGAACCCAATGGAATTGCACATATTCTATAAATGTATTTAGGAGAAACTGAATGATGCAGAGAGGAAATAAAGACCAAAGAACAGAACAGCAGAGACCATGCAAGTTCTCAATCTCCTTTTGAATACACTTGCAATAAATACAGAACAAGACATTGTAGCACAATTTGCAAAACCAGTGAAATTAACAGTCCAAATCATAGCAATGTTTGACAGGAAAATGAGAACTGAGAAAACAATAAAAAAGGCATAGTGATACAGACCCATTAAGTTGTTCAGGAAGGTCCTCAACAAATTCTCGCTCCCAAGTACTCACATCAATCTCTTTTTTACATTTGTCCTTTACTTCTTCAGCATAGTATCTAGCCTGGTATATATTAAGCATGAATCACATAATGTTAACAAAAATCTCATTCGGCAGAAAATAAATACCTTCTTCAACCAGTTCGGTCAATTCTATTGCTATGCTGCTTCACTTGTTTTCTTCTGATTATCTCTTTGTATGCTTACTAAGATCATGCATGCAGCAAAAAACATACGGCCAAAAATGAAACCGAATATGAAAGGCTATGTTCAATTAAAAAACAGTTTCCTGTTTTCCCTTCACAATTTTGTTTCTACATTTTAAAACATTAGACAAATTAGTGCGCACACATTTGGAAAAGCTTGTTTACCAAAAAAAATCTATCTTTTTGAAAACAAATTTCATTTTTCCATCTCTGTTTTCTAATCTTCTGGAAAACAGTGGAAATTTTTCTCAATTAAACAGGCGTTAAACGTCCCTCCCATTGAAGAAATGTCAAACCTGAAAGACTTGTTACTGATTTAAATCACTTGGTAACTATCTTCATAATGCTATTAATGCATGCAGTCAGAAAGCACTGTAAATCATACCAAATGATCCATCACTTTGAAGTCTCTTCCTTTGAGGGAGTCAAGATATTGGAATTTCTGTTCCTTTTTGTTAATGATTGCCAAACACCAATGAATCTCTTTATGAACAGGCACAAATATCTGCATAAAAAAGAGAAAATTCTAAGTGCATTGTTTAGTCATGAAGAATAAAGCAATAATAAACAAAAGGACTGGATATTGTCAGACCTTATCACAGTCGACAAGGAAGTATCCCAACTTTCTTTCTGTTGTCCATCTTCTGACGGACTTATAATCATAGATATTCTTCCCTCCACTTGTTAACTGAAAAGATTAGAAGGAAAAAAATCATAAGCTCCATCGCCAAACAACTCACATAAACAAAACACAGCCAAAGAAAAGTGCATTATGGCAATGAATAGAGATCCAAAGAATCAATATTCCGAATTTTGTGCACCAACCATAGATGCCAAGTAACTGATTCAAAAGAATCCATCCAGTCCTTTCACATTATGCTTAGCCATAATGGATAAGAACCAGTTTTACTCTCCAGTAACTTCCTTTCAACTAATCAAACTACCAATGAGAAATGAACTAAAAAGTAACGTTGAAAGGTGAGAGACAACAGTAACCGACCTTTTTGTAGAAGAAAGTGTTAAAGAAATGGCATTTCAAGAACTTCTGTGGTTCTCTCTTTTCCCTCTCCTTCAGTAGCTCAAGGTACACATTAATGACCTGCAAAAATTGAACGTTCAAGTATGACAACAACTAAATCATTTAAGAGAATAAATAAAGCAGTTGCTAAATTGCTAAAACAAGGTAAACAGTCAATAAACTAATGCGATAGAAGATCACCTCATCATTTAACCATACACCTGGTGCAAGGCACTGCAAAATTTGTCCAGTAATATCAATATTTGAATTCTTATGGCTGACCAAAATTTTCCTCCTATAAGCAAAACCCAAAAATGTTAGTACACCAACAACATCAATGCAAACATAAAATGATGGAGTTCATCTCATTATATTCATACTTATTACTAGCTGATAAGGCCCATCGAACTGAATCTTCTTCTTCCTCTGTAAGAGGTATAAAAGGTTCATAAGGTATCTCCTCCTGAAAATCAATACATAAAAACTCAATAGCATGTAAGAGAGGAACTCTGTCCCATCAGAGTTTCTTCCTTCTGCAACAACAGAGTGATTTTAATGAATTTAAATAGTATATTAATACCCATTTTCTCACTCTTTCAACGATGTCTTTCCGTGAAACAAAGCTTCTTTAGCAAGCAAAGCATTTAGCTTGTTTTAGTGAAGAACATTTAGCATACAACATATTATTTCTTGAAGAAGAGTAAGCATGTTTTAGCATACAGCAGTTAGCACACAGCATGTTTTTTTTCCTTTAAAGACAAGAAACTCTCTCTAAGATTACATTATTCACAAAACATCATAAATGATATAAGCTATCTGCCAAATCCTACACTTCCCACGCAACAAATAAACAACATTCAATAAACTCAAACACCAAACTCACTCTAAATGAATCGCATTCAATTAATCCAACCACTAAACTCACCTCTTCGACGGGCTTCTCGGGTTTCTTAGGCCTTAAGGATTGGAGAGAACTCCACTTCTTCTCATTCAACTCAATCTCAAAATCCAAAGCTTTCAATTTCCCATTCCGCCTCTCCGCGCTCTCCAACAACTTCTTATAAGCTTCCACACTATTAACATCCACCGTTGCAATTTTCTCCTCCAAACCTAACAAATCCAACATTTTCTCATCTCTCTCCACTCCTAAATTCCCTTCACAAGTCACAACAGACCTCTCCTCCACAATTTTCACTTCATCATCCAATTTCCCATCTTCAAAACCTTCCTCAATAACCTCCACACTAGAATCGTCGGAAATTACATCTTTACCCTTCTTCTCAATTTGATTATAATTCGCATTCTCATCATCGACATCAATCACTTCTTTTTCTCTAACTGAATACCTAATAGCCTCAAAAGCTTTTTTCTTAGCAGAACCTAATCTCTGACTCAAAGAATTGCCCATTTCATCAGACCCTGAAAAGCTCGGTTTTGATGATAGGCCAAATTTAATAACTCTACAAGGAGCGTGAACCTCTCTTTTAAACTTGGTATTTGTTTCTGGGTACCTTGAAATTCTAGAGACCGTACTATTTAGGGTTTGATCCTGGGTTTGGCTGGTAAACGAAAACCGTGGTTTTTTCGAAATGTGGAAATCAGATGAGCTTAAAAATGATAAAGATTCTCTCTTTCGATTACTAGTTAATGCACCCATAATTTCAATCCATAGCAAGGGAACGGTACAATCGGGTTTTTAAAAGGTTTGACTTTTAGAGATAAAACCCTAGAATTGAAAATTCAAGGTTTTAGAAAAAGAGGGACTTTGATTTTGTGAGGATTTCTGGGATTAGAAAGGAAACGGGTAGTTGGAGCAAGAGACAGAGAGGGGTTTTGGCTGTGAGATGGGAAATTCCGAATTGGGGTATAATTAAAAATGTCCATGTAAGCTCTCTCATTTTCAAACATGTTATAATTCAAATACAAAAATATAGAAATGCACAGATTTGTAATCAAAATTGTAGGAATGTCAGCTGACCATTATTGTGTTATATTGCAATAATTGCATGTTCGTTTTGAAAAAACTTTCAAATCCATACCTTAAATGAAGGTAACGCATATGAGAACTGATTAATACTACATAATTAAAACATCCATTCATTTAATTTCGCATAAAATCAATTGTTAAACAGGTCATTCAGAAAATATTATAATAGCAACATAGCAAGCATACGAGCAGAAGGATATTTCTGCAGGTATAGTTTCATTTGTGCACGGACGAAATTTTTTTTGTTCTTTCAAGATATTTTTCATTGTTTTTTTCATGCTGATTTAGTTGAATATCGCCAAAAAACTAACACGATGTTTCTCGTTTGATGGATATTATTTTCAAAATGTGGACGAACGAAATTCTTTTTTGTTCTAACGTGTTCATCTAAGTTCATGATTTTTCATTTTGGTTGTATGAACATAGTTCATAATTATTTTTATTTGTTCTTGACCTTTTTGTTCTTTCAAGATATTTTTCATTGTTTTTTTATGCTGATTTGGTTGAATGTCGCGAGGAAACTAACAAGATATTTCTTGTTTGATGGACACTATTTTAAAAATGTGGACGAACGAAATTCATTTTTGTTCTAATGTGTTCATCTAAGTTCATGATTTTTCATTTTGGTTGTATGAACATAGTTCATAATTGTTTTTATTTGTTATTGACACTAAAAACCTGAACAAAAACCTTCAAGAATGCTACAACATACAAAAACCTTCAAAGAATACATATATTTGTGCATGCATAACATAACCAACTTAAACAATAAAAAAAAGAAAGGATTTTTATATCGACTTAGTCTGTAAAACATGAAATCTCTTAAAAAAATAGAAAACTTACATTATAACAACAGAAAAATACCCAAATGATATCGCAAAAGCCAAAAACTTTAGTATAAACAAGAACTTTAACACCAAACCTTCAAGAATCAAGAGAAAACTACATTAAAAAACTTCTGAAAACTCCACAACTATAGAAAGTTTATTTTTGTT
>CANYCX010211254.1:0-11678 GCA_948193385.1 Breynia disticha f. nivosa | reverse complement strand
GGTAGCTGCTGGTTACTGGACTACAGAGCAGATCAGAGTTTGTTGAGCTTACGTCAGAGGTCGGGCTCCAGGATTCATTTTTGATATTTTGATTTGTACATGTTGTATATTTCTGTATATACACGCAGGTTTTTAGTTTGACTGTTTTCAAACTATTTTGCTTCCGCTACTGATTTGTTTTACGAATAAACAGGATTGGGCCGAGTTTTATAAAATAGTCTGTATATATATTTTTAATTTTCTCTCTTCTCTGACTTTATATTTGATTTTACATCATATATATATATTTATATGATTTATCAGAAAAACAGGTATTTAAAAACAGGTTTCACAGATGGGTCATGGGCATGGGTCGTGGGTCTGGGTTTGAGAAATGTGTGATACATTTTGGGTTTCTAACACATTTACACCATTATAGTTTGATTTTTACAAAAATGCATACATGATAAATTTATTTTAAAAATGCACACATTTTTTAATATGATTAACTGAATGCCCATATTTATTAGTAAGGACAAAAAGGAAAAAGTTATAAAAAAATTTAATCCATATTTTCTCTCCTCTAATCTCTCTTTCTCTCTTCTAACTCCTCTTCTATTTCTTATTCTACAAATTTTTTATTCTACATTTTTTTCCATAATTTTTTTAATTCTATAGATTTTATGGTCTTATTCTTTTATTTATTTTCTTTTTTATTTTCTTTTATTAATTTTTTAATTTAATTTGTTCAATTAAGTTAAAAAAAGTTCAAATAAGTTCATGAGTTTAAACAGTTGATATTTTTTTATTTTCATTCATTTCAATTTATTTTTACGCTATTTATTAAAAATCATTCAATTTAGTTCGTATTAGTTTAAAATTGTTAATAAAATGATCAATAGTGTTCATTTGTCTTAAAAAGCTCATTTATGGACATGCTCTTTAAAGAAATGTTTAAATTATATCAATTATGTCCAATTTTAATTAATTATGTTCAACCTCGTATTCAACATTCTTCACAATGTCCAAAAAATTTTGTCGAGAACGAAAATTCAGCATCCTGCACAATGTCCAAATAAATACAAATTTGATTAGTTAGATAAAAAAAACAAAGGTTGAGATTCTATCCAAATTTAGTTCAACTAAGTATGCGTAATAAAACTTAAGCAAAAAGTTCAACAAAATACAATTAAGTTTAGTGCACAATAAAAAAACAACTTCGTTCAAATACACAAAACAATTTAGATCAGATATAACAAAAACCCTTAATAAAAAGTACAATTAAGTTCAGTGCACAATAAAATACTATTTAGTTCAACACACAATAATTTAAATCAAACAAAAACAATAATACTTTAATAAAAAATAGTTAAAAAAGGTACAGAAAGATACATTTTAGTTAATTGTATATCAATTAACAAAAACATATATTACACTAGTTCAACAAAGTTAAAAATATTATAAAAAAATAGCAACAAAGTTCAATAAACTATAACAATCATAAAAAACCCTTAAACATGAGATCAAATAATTAAAACAAATATATTAGTACAAAATAGTTCAACAAATTTCAACTCCAAAATCAAACATAAAACATAAACTCTATTCAAATCTGATTAAAAAAAGATCAACAAAGTTCAACAAATTATAAAAATCAAAAATCTTAAAACTTAAAATTGAACGATTAAAACAAACATAAGCACCAATTAGTTCAACATGGTTCAAACCCCGAATCAAACATACAATATAATCATGTTTAAATTTGATAAAAAAAGATCAATAAAGTTCAACAGAAATATAATAATCAGAAAATCCTAAAATCAAAAGTAAACGTTTAAAACAAACAGGATTACAAAATTTAGTTCAACAAAAGTTTAACGAAACTAGAACAAACAACCAAATTAAATGATTGACACTAAACTTACAAAGTATATCAATCAAAAATCCTAATTGAAACTAATAACAAATCAAAAAACCTAAAAATCACACAAAAACAAAAACAAAAATACGATTAAAATCGACACAAAAACATTAAAGAGCAAAGAGAACAGAAAAAAATACCATTGAGGATGAAAGTTAAGCTTTAGATGCTTTATCTTTCAATTTCTTTTGTCTGAGAAACTCATTCATACTTATAGAATCACCATTGAAGAAGACTGAAAGGTTTTGTGAGTTTTGGAAAATTAGGGTTTTGGAGGATTTGAGTTAGGTTGGAGATAGTTGTAGATTTTTTGGAAGAGAAACAACATGATTTGAGTTGAGGAGGGAATAGGTTTTGTGATTCTGGTGTTGAGATTGAAGATTCTTAGTGTGGGAGGGGAGAGGGAGAGAAGAGATGCGTAAAAAACTTGAATTTCAAAGATATAATCACAGGATTGTAAGAGAATATATATTTAAAAAGGATTTGATTAAATCTTTTAGGTAAACTGCCAAAAATACCCTTTACATATAATTTAAAAGTCAATTGGGCATAAATTTAAAAAATAAAGCCTTAAATGGGCATTTTTACAAAACAAACCATCAACATATGCATTTATTCAAAATAAAATTAAATAAAGGTATTTTTTATATTAGGTAAATAAAAAGGAGCATGGGACATAATTAAACTTTTATGCTAGCCGTAAATTCTCTTGTATGAGGAAAGTATTGAGAAAATAATACAAAAAGAAAATCATTGATTAGCGACCCACAACACGACAACTGAGTGGGCTTGCAAGTTTCCGGATACAACTTCCCCCACATAACCCGAAACGCAACGCTTTAATAATTTCCACACATTTGTAATTATAATATCGATATACAAATCCACAGGCCAAAACAATTCCTCCCTCTGCAATGCATTTCCATATCTTTCGCTTTCTCACATTCAAACTTGCCTGCTGACTATTTGATTTGACCCTTCCTAGTTAAAAAATAACACCTTTCATCGTCACTGTCCTAAACGCAACTCTCTCTCCCTCTCCGTGATTGTTTTGTAATGGCAGATCGTGGATCGTACGGACTGGGTCCCCGTTTAGGTCTGCTTTGATTTTGATTTTCGCCTCTCCTTTTTTTAGTTTATCTGTAATTGGATGAAGAAATGATAATTGTTGCACTTTTTGGTAGTTTTGGGTTATTGAGATCTAGTTATTTTGTGATTTTATATAAGAACTGATTTTGTGGATTTTGTTTTGGTGGTTTATTTTGGAGGTGGTTTTAGTTGAGTTAAGGTAATTTTCAAGATGTTTGTTATTATTAACAGACTGTTTATGTTATGTGCGGAGCTTATTAATATTATGAGATTGTAGTTAATTGAATTCGATTGTCAAATCTGGTTTAGTTAAAGATTCATCAATATTGCTACAAATTGTACCATAGAATTTAGTTTGGGTTTATGTTGAGAAAATGCTTGCGGAGATTGGACGTAATATTTAATAACCCAGTTTGGCTCTGCGTTTTGTACTTAATTGAAGTGGGACAAGAATCTGCGATATTAGGTTCTCCCTTCAAGTGGCGTAAATTACTGCAGTCGGTGAGGACCTTTCAGCTTGCTGAGTATTTGCATAAAACTTTAGCCTGACATCTGTGTTTAAGTGTTGAAGCAGCCATTTTTGTAGAAGTTCTAGCTAACATGAGCTTTGAATTATGGCTTACAATTATAAATAACGACATAGAAGAGTGCCAAAAAAACCTTTTTAGTGTGAAAAAGAAAACAGTGCCCTACTTAGCAATCTGAATGTTAGTGAGCATGCGGTGATCTTCTTTTAGAATGTTACACCAATGAAACATGAGTGTTTCCTTTCACTTCAACACGTGAATCTACATAAGAAATGGCTAAAAAGTGTCTTATCTTTCAATACTGGATAAATAATGGAAACTCCAAGTTGATTCACGCTAATAGTAAACTTTTTTTTGTTGATTTCCTATTTGTTGGTGCATCTTGTAATACAGCTCATATTTTTGTTTTTAGAAATTTTGAGTTGTTTTCTTTTTGTTACTCTCATTACTCTTCGGCTGCAGATATTGAGCAGCTATTTTTAGAAGCACAGCATCGTTGGTTGCGACCTGCTGAGATTTGTGAAATCCTTCGTAACTACCAGAAGTTTCACATTTCGTCAGAGCCTCCAAATAGGCCCTCAAGTATGTCCACTGAAACTCTAAGCCACCAATAGGTTTATTTATCAATAATTATTCCTTGTATATTTTAAATCGTTTCTTGTTAGCTTAGGGCATAATAAATTTGAACTTCTATTCAATGATTTTTTGTAAATACTCTCGACTACTTGTGCCCTTGGTCAACCTATATTCACACAAGAGTGTACAAAAAACTAATTTATGGCCCAGCATAGCCAACCTTTGTTCATAGATTGGTGCATCAACTGTGTATTATGATCTGTGTTTTGTCTGCTTTGTAATTTTTAATTTGAGAGAAATGTCATGACCGACTATTCATGCTTTGTTTACTGAGTTGTGTAACAAGCTTTTGACTCAATTGAGCTTAGAAGTCTTAGATGGAAAAAGGAATATACTATGGTTGCTCAGTGTTGGTTTCGTACCAAAGCTTCTAACATGAATGTTTAAATCTTTAATTCATTAGGCATGTTTCTCATTTTGTTTGAACTTTTAGATTGGCACATATTACTCTTTTGATAATTATGATCTGAAGATTTATTAAAATTTTTCCCATTTCTGTGTCCATCTATCACTCTGCCGTCTTTTGACATTAGTAACTTTGAGTTTTATTCTAAGGGGCAGCTTTCTCCATCATCCCTATGAAAAGTTAATGGTATTAGTTGTGTCATGTTTTTATCGAGAACTTAATTATAAGAAGAACATGTCGGCAATGGTTATGAGTCTGCATAATTCTAAATAGATACCTTTTATTCTGTGTTATATATACACAGTGTTTGTTAGGTCCACAAATTTTTATTTTTTTATTAGAGTCTCTGCTGCCATTGCAAATATTGCTACTAAATAGATGCATTTTATTCTGTGTTATATATACACAGCGTTTGTTAGGTCCACAATTTTTTATTAGAGTCTCTGCTGCCATTGCAAATATTGCTACTGAACAGATTACAAATTTTCTGTTCTAGGTGGCTCTCTTTTTCTTTTTGATAGAAAGGTGTTGAGATACTTCAGAAAGGATGGACATAATTGGAGGAAGAAGAAAGATGGAAAAACTGTGAAGGAAGCTCATGAAAAGCTTAAGGTAGGGTTGGAAAGGGGTGAACTTGTCTATATTTTGAGCTTGTGCACTGTAAATAGCAGGATTTTATCACTTTTAAACTGCTCTGCTTTGATAGAAAAGCATCTTTAATCATTTTAGGTTGGAAGTGTTGATGTCTTACACTGTTATTATGCTCATGGTGAGGATAATGAAAACTTCCAAAGGCGTAGCTACTGGATGCTTGAACAGTAAGTATGAATTAATTTTCTAGATTTTGCCTTCTGTGACAAGATTTTGCCTAATTCTCTATTACACATAATTTAGACCTTTTTTTTATATTGAGATTTTAAAATCATGTATAAGTTCTAGGAAGTCCTCTTGAAATTTTCTCGTAAACTATATTTGTATATTTTTTTTTTCCTACCCCTTTACCCTAATGATTTTTCTGCCTCAGGGAGTTGATACACATAGTCTTTGTCCACTACTTGGAAGTAAAGGTAGTCTGCTCTTCTCTGTCATAGTTATTGTAGTTTCCTATTAATGCTCTTCAGTTTTGTAATCTATTAATTCGATTTCCATTGCTTCTACATTTCTTCTGCTGCATCTCCATTTTTACTATTTGTATAGCAAATTTTGTTTACTTGGCAAATTTAGAAATTTATAGTTGAGTTGAAATGTAGCTTCAGCCGACAAAGGCTTGTCTTTTATGAAATTGATTTTGCATACGATAATCTAATTTCATGAGGTGAACCAATGTCAGATTTATTCTCATTCTGGCATGAAATGCCATATTATTTTATCCTTGGTTACAAAAAATGAGCACATGCATGTTCAAAGCACATGTGATTGAACTTAATTACCTTCTTTTGAGCTGCATTATAACCCAAATATTTTAAAACGTTACAAAGGTTAATTAAGTTAAATGAAATATATTGTTACTGTTAAATGTTATTACTGAGTAGATGACCATTGTGTATTTAACATTACATTGATGATTGTTCCTTTGCTGGTGTAAACCGTATTCTTAATCTGCTTTATCTGGTTTGGGCCTTCTCTCCTTACATATGTTTATTGGTGTGGTTACAATGACATTGCAAAACCAAATCCTTATTTCAGCTTTGAGGCAAACACATGATCCAATAAAAAAATTGATTGGTACCACGTATTCTTTTCCTTCTTTTATATAAATGGAGGTCCAGTGAAAAAACCATCTTCTTTATATGTTTCCAAAGACAGATATACAGTATTATTTGATATCTTGTGTTTGAAAGCATTGGAGTTTTAATTTTTGAAATGAATTTCACTACCAGGGATCCAGGACAAGCAACAGCCCATCTAGTAGCTTTACAGCAAATAATAACAAGGAGACTTCAGGAAATACTGATTCAACAAGCCCAACTAGCACTCTTACTTCTCTTTGTGAAGATGCTGATTCAGGTAAGTTATCAATCTAACTTTTTTCTGTTGTCTTTTCCTGCTGCTGTTTTGTACAACTTGATTGGGTACGATAATAAAGATCTGAAGAAAATTTATTAACAATACATCTTTTTTTTTTTAAGTCAATTACAATGATATTTTAATGCAGCGGATAGTTGCCATATAAATTCCAGATATCACTTGTTACCTGAGTCATCACAGTTGCAAAGTGGTCCTCTGTCAGACAAGGTTAATGCTGGCTTGTTGAATTCTCATTTTATGCATGCTGGTTCGAGTAAGCTTAATCTGATGATTATGTTACACACATTTTATGTGATCAAGAGCTTTTCCTTATTGCTGTGCTTAAAAATTTGAACAGATAAACATATTCAGACAGCAGTACCTGGAGGTCCCATGTCATATGTTCAACGAGATGCACCAGAAAGTATTAGCAATAACAATCACATTATGGAGTCTCAGAGCCTTCCATCATGGGAAGAGGTCTTTGAGCAATGTACAACAGGTTACAATGGTTTACCACCTCATGAATCAACTACTACCACACAGTCTGCTGCTATTACCAATGAAGGGAATGTCAACCTTGGTGAGAGTTTAAGTGATGGTTCTCTTGCAGTCCAGTCAAATTGGCAGGTACTTTAAGTTTTAACAGTTCAGCATACTTCATGCGGCTTTTTTTAAGTAAATTACCAGTTATGTTGTGTTATAATTTTGTGTTGTTATTATATGGTTTATAACAATTGTCTTGAACTGCCATTAATTTTGTTGAAGTGGTGCAAAGGTAGGTTTAGATTATACATGCTCAGAGTAGAAAAAGAAAAAGGAAAAATAGGGACAGTGTTTAGATATTATGTTAGTGTTGCACTAATGTTTGGAGTTTGGCCATATTTGGTAATAAATCTAATTATAGCCCATCCTATGTCCCTTGCTTTTTTATGTTAACTTCTGGAAAAATAAATCTTAGTTATTGCTTATTTCATGCCAATCATAAACAATGTTCACATAAGCTGCATGTTTTCTAATTTTATTAATATGGTTGTAATCTGTGGATTTTGAGGTTTTAGCATGATATTATAATTTTCAAATTGTTATCTTACAAATATTTTTTTGATACTGGAATTTCAATGTTCTGTCCAGAGTCAATTTGGTAACAGTTCCTTACACCAACAAAGAGGCCACGTGGATTCAGCAGCTGCTTTAGAATGGGCATATGAACTGGATGGGAAGTTTTATGAACAAGGAACTCTTGGAATGAATAAAAAATGTCCAATAGAGCCATACTTTCCTGTTCCACAAAATGAACCATTGCAGAACCACCATCAAGTGCAGCTTACAAGAATGGGTCCTCCAAATTTCTTGCATTTGAATCCTGAGAATGAGATACATGCAGAAGGCAATAGCAAGTATCCTTTTTTTGTAAAACAACCACTGTTAGATGGAGAAGAAGGTTTGAAGAAAGTTGACAGCTTCTCTCGTTGGATTAATAACGAATTAGGAGAGGTAGATGACCTTAATATGAGGTCTTCATCTGGTCTTTCATGGACCACTGTTGAATGTGGAAATGTAGTTGATGATCCATCTTTGAGCCCCTCTCTCTCACGAGACCAGCTTTTCAGCATAATAGATTTTTCACCTAAGTGGGCCTCTGCAGATTCAGAAACCGAGGTATGCATATTATTGTTGTTTTTCAAAAGTTTGAATTTCTTCGATCTGGAAGTTTTTTAGTGTAAACTAACTGGTTCAATAATAGCTATTGTTAAGCTGGATACCTTTCATTTCTACCTTGGGGTCTAAATGGTGAGCTTAGCATGATAACTATAAATTAATGTTGCATCTGAATCATAAGTTAGTAAAGTGCACAATATTGAACATTTTTTAATCATTAGGATAGATTTATGTTTTGATTTATTCTCATTTTCATTTGTTACATATCCTGTTCACTTGTTCTATTCCTTCACATGTTCAATTATTAGAATAATGTGTTGGAAAATATATTAATTGTCATTTGGTACTTCCCATATTAGGTTCATATTATTGGAAAATTCCTGGAAAGTGGAATTGAGGTGGCAAAATACAATTGGTCTTGTATGTTTGGGGAGTTGGAGGTTCCAGCAGATATTTTGGCGGATGGGGTTCTTTGTTGCTATGCTCCTCCTCATAATGTTGCAAGAGTTCCTTTTTATGTCACCTGTTCTAACAGATTGGCATGCAGTGAAGTGCGAGAGTTTGACTACCGTGTTGGTTCCAATGAAGATATAGATATTAAAAAAGTTTTTGATGGTAATGCAGATGAAGTGCATCTTTTTATGCGGCTTCACAGGTTACTGTCTTTTAGATCTTCTAGTTCTCCAGATCATCTATCTGACAACTCTCAAGAGAAGCAGAAGTTGATCAACAAGCTCATTTTGTTGAACGAGGAAGATGAAAGTCACCAAACAGGAGAAACAACAGTGGATGGACATCTGTCTCCAAAACATGCAAAAGAACAGCTGCTTGAGAGGCAGATGAAGGAGAAGCTATTTTCATGGCTCCTTCATAGTATTTCAGATGGTGGTAAAGGACCAAGTATCTTGGATGACAATGGGCAAGGTCTGCTGCATCTAATAGTTGCTCTAGGTTGTGATTGGGCAGTAGTACCAATTTTGGCTTCTGGGGTCAGTATTAACTTCCGTGATGTGAATGGTTGGACTGCCCTTCATTGGGCTGCATTTTATGGCAGGCAAGAATCTCTCAATTTTATAAATATTTTGATACTCTCTTATTTGTAATGCATTCTTACAGAAGTTGTATTATTTTGGCCAAGTTTTTTCCTGTCCAGTGCCTTTTCTTTCTTAGCTTTGTCTGACAATGCAGTGTGTTGGTTTAAATGCTGAGATTTTAATAAAGCAGTGATATTGTGTTCTATTATGGATAGACCAAAGATTACGTGCTCTTCTCTGTGGGTTGTATTGAATTTATGGCATGTATTGTACACTTTGCACTGTGGTTTTGCACTAGTAGCAGTATTTTAAATAATTCAATTGTTTTCACTGCAGAGAAGAGATGGTTGCTTTCCTTGTTTCACTGAGTGCAGCGACTGGTTTATTGACTGATCCCTCTCCAGAATTTCCTCTGGGCAGAACACCAGCTGACCTCGCTTCTGGCAATGGACACAAAGGAATCTCTGGTTTCCTTGCGGAATCATCTTTGACCAACTGCTTATCATCCCTTACTGTGAAAGATTCAGCTGAAGCTTCAAGCAAACAGGCTGTGCAAACAATTTCGGAGAGGACAGCCACGCCAGTGGGTGATGGTGATGTTCCCGATTCTTTGTCACTAAAGGATTCACTAACTGCCGTCTCTAATGCTACACAAGCTGCAAACCGTATATACCAAATATTCAGGATTCAATCATTCCATCGGAAAAAGTTGGCTGAGGGCAATGATGATGGAATACTAGATGAACATACCCTGTCAGTTGCAGTTAGCAAAGCACGAAAGTCTGCACAACCTGATGGAGTAGTCCATGCTGCGGCAATACAAATCCAGAAGAAGTTCCGTGGTTGGAAGAAAAGGAAAGAATTCTTGATAATCCGGCAAAGAATTGTTAAAATCCAGGTTTTTTCGTCTTCTTACATCATTTATCTAGAGAGTTTCATTTTAGGCACACTCACTAGTCACGAATAAAATTTTCATTAGGAATAAATCACCTCCTGGAAAAATTATTTGAATGGAAGCATTGACTTTATGCTGTAAAAAAATTGCAAAATTGTTTCTAGTTGCAACATGTGGACTGGTATAGATATAGGGTCTGTTTGGGATTGCTGTTGAAAACTGCTATTGCTGTTAGAAAAAGTGGTGTTTCTAAAATTGCTGTTAGAAAAATCAGACAACCGTTTGGTAACGTATTATGCAAAAACTACTGTTAACTATGAAAATATATTAAAAATTATGATAAAAACTATTATTTCAAATTATTTAAATGCTAATAATACAAATTAGAAAGAAAATATTAAAATTATTTTTTTAAATAAAATTTATTTTTATTTTAGAAATAATAATTAATATTTTAAATTAAATTTTTTATCATAAAATCATATATTAAAATATATTAGATTTTATAAAAATTAAATTAAAATTGAAAAAAAATTTTTTGTTAAGAAAATGAAGAATTACGCTTAAGAGCAGAAAACTGCTTTTTGAAAAAGCATCAAATAGTAGCTTTTCCAAAAAGCAGTTTTTTAGCCAAAAACACTTTTAATAAAAGCAGCTTTTTAGCGTTACCAAACACCTAAAACTGCTTTTGGTGGCCAAAAGCTGCTGTAGCTTTTGCAAACAGTAATACCAAACGCACCAGTTGTTTGACCATATTGGTGTCTGTTGGGCTATTGTTTTTGTGATATTTCAGATGGTGCTTCTTGTTAGCAGAAGCTAGTACTTAGATTGTCCAATATCCATTTAGTTCATTTCGTATTATTCTTTCTTCTCTCCTTTGTTCCTTTTGTTTTGCTAAAGCTGTTTTTTCCATTTTTCTAGGCCCATGTCAGGGGACACCAGGTTAGGAAGCAATATAAAACTATTATATGGTCGGTTGGAATCCTAGAGAAGGTTATTTTGCGGTGGAGACGAAAAGGAAGTGGTTTGCGGGGATTCTGACGAGATGCACTTGCGCAAGTTTCCAACGTTGAACAAATGCCGTCGAAAGAGGATGATTACGATTTTCTTGAGGAGGGGAGAAGGCAAAATGAGGAAAGACAGCAGAAAGCACTTTCGAGAGTGAAATCTATGTTTTATGATGCAGAGGGACGAGCTCAATACCGGAGGCTACTAATGGTTGCGGAAAAATTACGCGATACAGAGGTACACCATCTTTCATCTTTAACATTTCAACTGCATGTACTTCTGACTTGTGTAGACGATTAAAGTTTTTTCAACGACATTATTTTTTGTTTCGAGTCATTTTGTGTCTGTTTGGGTTGCTTTTGAAAACTGCTGCTTTCTAAAATTGCTGTTAGAAAAATCAGACAATTGTTTGATAACGTATTATGCAAATATTTAAAAATTATGATTTTGATGACTAAAGCAAACAACGTCAAACATCCTATCCTGACTCTGCCATTGGTTTGTAGGGAAGCAG
>CANYCX010211184.1:0-11978 GCA_948193385.1 Breynia disticha f. nivosa | reverse complement strand
ATGTATGCCTTGAAGGTTGTTTGGTATGCTAAGTGATAATTGATAAGTGTAGGTATGAGGAAAGACTTAGAAATTTGGGCAGAATGCTTCTGAGGGCATATAACGTACATTAATTGAAGCAATAACGTACGTTAATGCTTTAAACATACGTTAATTACATATTGGCATACATTATTCATAGTTGTAGTTTAGGGGAAGAATAACATACGTTACCTAGGGTATATACCTACGTTATTTGGCCCAGAAAATCTAATTTTAGCTTGAATAACATACTAATGCATATCTAAAGTATACAATTGAAGCAATAACGTACGTTAATGCTTTAAACATACGTTAATTACATATTGGCATACATTATTCATAGTTGTAGTTCAGGGGAAGAATAACATACGTTACCTAGGGTATATACCTACGTTATTTGGCCTAGAAAATCTAATTTTAGCTTGAATAACATACTAATGCATATCTAAAGTATACAATTGATTTAGGATGAGTCCCTTAACATATTAAATGCTTAAATAATGGTATGTGACATGACTTAAATATATTAAACCCTTAAAGATTACATCGTGGGAATTGTTAGGCACGAATGCAGTTTTGTGTTACGCGGGCACAACCGTATTTGACCGAAGGTTCCCCTGTACATACAACATAATAACTATAAGGATGCACTTATTGAGTATTCTTTATAGTCACCTTTATTTTACTGTGTATATGTGTGCAGAGCGACAGTAGCCGGTGCAGGGACATCCTTTTTGGCGGAGCTTGAACATATGATACTTGGCGGATAGGTCGGCTCCTAGTGGTTTTGAATACACTACACTTTTGCATTTTGTATAGCCATACACATGATAGTGTAGGCTTGGCACTTGCATTGTTTAAAACCAAAAACCATTAGCTTCTGCATATTTCAGCTGATTTGTATTTTGGGCCGGTTTAAATGAGATGTATGTATTCCATTCTTTGTATATATTTATACGTATATATATTCTCTCGATTTCAATTGTGTTGTTATTTAAAAAGAAAAAACATGGGTGCAAAAATTAGAATTTAATGAAAAACAAACTTTACAAAAATGGAGTTCATATTAAGCCTGCAGGTGAACACATGAAATTTTAGGTAAATGAGCTCAATGAATGGCGCACCATGGTATGTGAAAACACACAACTTTATAAGAAGCGAGAAAAGCAGTACCATAATGTGCATATTCAACCGCACCATGAGTTTAAGAAGAGAGATCGTGTACTCTTGTATAACTCGAGACTTTGACTTTTCTAGGTAAAGTCAAGTCTCCTTGGTCTGGACCATTTACTATAACACATATTTTATCCTACTGTATAGTGGAGATGACACATCCTGATAAGGAGATGTTCACAGTGAATGATAGTCGGTTGAAGCTATACATTGGAGAAGACACCAACAAACTCCCGAGTGAGGTACTAAACCTCAAAAGTGTGAGGTAACGGTGATCAGTAAGTGACTACGCCTATCTAATGATGTAAAAAGCGCTTGTTGGGAGGCAACCTAACATTTTAAGTTTATGCGTTTGATTTTTTGTTTTGCTCTTTCGATTTATTATTCTTTTTTGTTTTAATCTTGTGTAAATGCGTGGAATAACGAATCTTATCTAAAGAATTGATTTATGTGCGAGTAAAAGTAAATTTTCAAATCAAATTGAGGAGTTCCAAGTGTTCAAATGAGTCTTGGAAGCTGCGGGGATTGAGGTAAGTTTATCTCAAAGTCAAAATTCGAAAAGGTAATTTTTTTTTACTTTCTATAAAGGTACACAAATACAAATGTATCCATATACTTAACACGATCCTTATGTAAGAAAATAGTGAAGTACACAGTCATGGTCGTTCTGTGTACTCATTGCTCTCTAATCGTGTAATGACCATGATCGTGTAAATTAACTATTTTGTCACACAAGCTAAAATTAAGTCAAAATTTGCACACTCGCATGAAAAACATCATGAATCTGTGCTACTCTGCAGGTAGAGCAAGTCTGTAAGCCAAAGGACCAATATGCTCTATAATCTCATATGGTCCAGTGTATCTGGGACTCAATTTCCTTTTATTTCCAACTTCTTTCTAGGGCAAAACCTTTAAAAACACCTTTTCTCCAACTTCATTTTTCATTTCTACCCTATGCTGACCATAGCAACTCTTCTGTCTATCCTGTGTAGCTTTTAGATTACTTTCGATCAGTTCAACTTTCTCAACTATTTCTTATACGAATTCAGGCCCTACAAATATTTCTGCCCCTTCCCTGTCCCAGTAAATTGGGCTTCTACACTTTTGTCCATATAGAGCTTCATACGGTGCCATACCAATGCTACTATGATAATGATTGTTTTAAGCAAATTCCATCAATGTCAATCCCAAAAACTCTGAAATGGGGTCTCAATACCCTAATCAATCTATTCAATCATTCTGATACACTCTTCATCTCGTTTCTGTGCTATTTGTATCTTTCTTAACAACATTGGTCGAATCATTAATGTTTCTACTAACACTCCCAATTCAGTTAACTCTAACTTTGTATTGAACCAAGATATCACGTGTCCTAGGAAGACTACGTGATCCAACCAAAACTCACATTTGCTAATTTTCTTGCAAAATTTGCAAAACTATTCGCAGATGTTCATTATGTTCGTCGATATTCCTTGAATAAATCAATATATCATCTATGAATACAATCACAAACTGATCTAGGAAGGATTGGAATACATTGTTCATTAGTGCCATAAATGATCCTGGAGCATTAGTTAAACCAAATGGCATAACAAAAAACTCATAATGACCATACCGGGTTCGAAAATCAATCTTTGGAATGTCTTCTTGTGCTATCTTTAATTGATGATACCCGGATCTTAGGTCAATCTTTAAAACATTATGTCACCTTGCAATTGATCAAGTAGATCATCTAAACGAGGTAAGGGATATTTGCTTTTAATTGTTAATTCATTCAGTTTTCTATAATTAACACATAGTAGTAGTGTTCCATCCTTCTTTTTAACAAATAATACAAGTGCTCCCTGTAACATTCGCATCCTAAATCCCCAAAATTAGTAAATAAATAGTGAAAGTAAAATGAAAAATAATGTACACTAAGAAATGTTAAACACTAGGATAAGAAAGTGCTGCAATAAACAAAAAAGAAGTTATTCAGAAAACTGCACGAAAATGTTAAGTTTAAGTGTGCAGGACGAGGGACGTGCTGACAACACGGGATTGTGCTCACTGGAAAATGAAGAGCACGCACAACCAAATTTTCTAGAAGATAGCACGAGTGCAATTTTGAATGGCACGATGGGTTTGTTGGTAGCACAAGTCGTGCTAAACAGTGAGTGGGTTGTGCTAAGGTGTAAATCATGTAAGAAGGTTGGAACTCGAAGCATGAACGACACGTCTAAAACAACACGAGACGTGCTGATATTGAATGATCGTGTCTCTGAACAAAATCAATTTGCTCAAAACAGAGCAAAAACGAGAAAGAGAGCAAGTGAGACAGGTGAGAGTGAGAGTGTGAGAGAAAGGAGAGAATTAGGTGGACATTATGACCACCAAATTCAACTACCACTTATTTTCGTATACACTTATATGTCTCAAGTCGCACCTGGACTTGGAAATCATAAATTTTGAAATAACAAATTAAAAATAAATGAGTTTAAAAGAATAATTCTTCTAGGCACATTCAATTTAAATATACATCCTTCCTTAATTTGAGCAAGAGCTACATAAAAGGTTTAAATGGAGACAGATATCGTAAAATGGAAAATGTTTACAAAATCAATAGGGTTATATAAGAAAAAAAAAATTAGACTTCGTTTGAGATATAACCCATCAAAATGAATATATACATTAAAAATGTTCAATAGAAGTGTAGGATAACTGTTTGGATTAAGCTTTAGTGCTCGACCCACCTTGGTCCTTCAGTTCTTCTAGTATTGGTCAGAGTAAGCAAAACAACCACCACACCTCTGCTGTATCCCCTCAAGCCCTTGCCAATATGGCAGGCCTAATACGCGTGAGTTGTGAAACTCAATAAGCAACACTATTAACATGGAAAACTTCCCATATCATTTTTACATTCACATCTATTCATATGATCTCTACTCTTTTGATAAACTTTACGTTATGATGTTAATCAATTGAGTCGCTACACAAGCATTCAAACAATTATACTCATCCACTTAATAGTTATTCCATATGATTTAGAATGTGTCTCTTAAGTACGTTATTGTCAGGTAAGTTCTTAATCTACTAACACAATATTTCATTCGACAAAGTCAGATGTACAGGAATGGTTTTGAGAATGGTTTGGGTGCCCAATCTGCAGGCCGTTCGGTCGTTCTATTCAAGTTAGGGGATCCAAATGGTTTTGAGAATGGTCTATAGAACCTATTCCCAAGGCCATTTGATTGTGTTGTCCAGCTAATGCGTCCAAACAGTTTGAAGAACATTCGTGGACAAACTGTTTTCCAATCCGTTTGACCATTCTTGGCAAATCGCTCTCCAATTTCCACTCACTGGATTGCCTTTGAGGATGAAACGGCTTGGAAAACGGTTTACATAGCTTGTTTCCCAGTCCGTTCCACCCTTCTGTTTCCAGAAAACTACAGCATCACACATAGAATTGCACACTAAATCAACCACAAACAATAGGTACATTCCTCAAACAAGCCACAATCATCAACAAGCTTATAACACCATATGTTTCATTTTATACTTCACAACCATCACTAAGCACAATTCAATATCATTTCCACAATCAAATCACGCAAGCTAAACCACATTTCTCTAACTCATTCACAAAATTCACAAGTTAAAAGCCATATCACGAAACATAGGACAAACACAATAAACTGCACTTGCAAACCAACTTATGTCCAGTAAAAACCAAGCTTATGAAATGCAAAGTGATGCACCTATGAATGCTAATGCAAATTATACATTTCATGCTATCTAGTGCATCCCTTAGTATGATCGCCCATGATCCTAATTTCAGTTTCATTTGCGCACCCTTTTGCCCATAATATTGATGTTTGCAAACGGACCTTGTTGGCCAAGAGTATCGGTTATAATATAAATTAAATCCAAGTAAATTACACACTTATGGGCCCATAGTTTTTAGCACACTCGTACACATCTATGGATCCCAAGCATTTTGGCACTTTGTACCCCGGTGTATCAGTTAATAAATACTACGCGTATGTTGCTCCCCTAGGAGCCATAACCCCTCCCTCATTTCATTTGAGTGGGATTTAACACTTACTCACTTATGAGCCCATTACCACATTTTATTTATTCATATATGAGTCTCCCCATATGCATGAATGTCATGTGCATGTTTCATGGAAAACACTCATGTACTCATATACATAGAAATATGTAAGTGGCAATGTCGCACATATGTTATTCTCTACGTTTCTCAATTTCATAACTCACAACATTTATAATAAACCATATCCATACAACTTCATCAATATCACTTTTTAAACTCACACAAATACATTCCATATTTAACATATGAAAACATTTCACATAGGCTTTAATCCATAACACATTCATTATCAAATCAAGCAATAATTTCACACGCAACAACACACATGCATAGGGAATATTATGCTCACGTTACTTACATCTAAAACACCTAGCGGCTTGTTGAGGACGTCCCTCGCCGCAATAGAAATTCCCTGTTATTGACATCATAGATTCACATCAACTTTGTGTTCATTTAATTATATAAAATGAATGTGTATATCTATAGTATGCATTTATTATGTTATTTCTATATTCTCTTCCCTCTCCCTCTATCTCTCTTTATTTTCCTTCACACCCAACCTCCATTAATGCCCTAGTCAAGTTTGTTTAGGCACAATTACATGACAATTACTCTCCAAAACACTCCAAGTATCCTAATTCAAGATTCCCCTCTTTCAAACCTAGTAATTTGCCTAACATTGCCAAAATCTCACACACGTTATAACACCTAACCAATTCAATACATTAAACACTTCCAATATACTCTAATAAAACTTACCCAAGTGTCAAAATGCAAGAAAACTCCGTTTGTACAAAATCACCTCCTATGTTCCCAAACCCATCGTGGTTTTGAGTTATTGACCAATGATTTAACATAAAAATGATCAATAATGGGTAGTGGATGTTTCAAGCTTTCCAACGAGCCATCATTTGCTCTAATTGGTGCTCAATTGAGAGAGTTATAGGTGTTGGAAGTTAGGGTTTGGAAGGAATACGGGATTGGAAGAGAAACGAACGAAACTTACCTTGATTCAATCAAAACATCGACTTTGGAACTTCCCTAGCTTCAGATTTTTGTAGGGATTGATGGTGGAAGAGGATTTTTGGTCATGAGGAAAAAAGAAAGAAGATAATTGCGTGGGAAGTAGGATGAAAGAAGGAGGGAAGGGTTTTTAGGAATTGGTCCACCATTTATTTCATAATCCTCCTTTTAACTCGGCCTATACTAGTCACAACATTTAATTTCTCGGAATTTATAATTTTTTTTAGAATTCCTAAACTCTCCATTTAAAACCAATCTCAACTCTATCCACTTGGTTAATTTTCCAAAATAAAACACGAAAAACTTCCCGTCATTTTCGCTATTTATTTTATTTTTAATTTTAATTTAACAGAAATTTTAGTGCATTACAGAGATTATCTGTAAATTTTACAAATAAAACTTTAAGAGTAAGTAGGATATCGATTCCTAAGTTGATACTGCTAAATTGCAAAGGTAATCTTTTGTAAATCTTAACTTAAGCATGAACTTATAAAGAATTAAATTTATAAATGGTTAGGATTAATTTAGAGCATGCATATGATTGAGTTTTAGAATTGATTGTGATAAGAATTTGTGTTAATCGTTGTTTCAGACAATAGGTTAGATTGAGACATAGTTCAGGCTCATACCAGTCTTAGTATCTCAGTTAAAGGTGAGTATATCTACTCACTATCTGGTTAAATTAAAATGAATGGCTATATAGAATGCAAATGATAATACGTATATAAGTGTTTATTTTCGATCATGAATGTGTATGAATGCGTACGAAATGAAAATACGAAATGATATGCGTTTAAATATGTTTAATATGAAAATGAAATGGAAACGATAAGGTATGTGCGTACTGAAATGAAAATTATTTATGCGAAATGTGAAATATATATGCAGTCCTATTTACAATTCAAAAGGAAAATAGGTACGCAAAATGAAAAGGTATGCGAAAAAGGTCACTGAACGTGTTTATGGTTCTCGATATGATATGTTATATGTGATGTGAGATATGGAAAGGTGATGGAAAGGTGATAAATGATCGATCATTCGAAGACTGGAGTAGAGATACGGAAGTTAGGTCCACATGAAAAGGAGGTGGAAAATTTTTTTCAAAAAAACTAACAGGGAGATGGGAGATAGGAATTTATTAACGTACAACCAATGGTTATATGATTCCAAAAAAAATGAGATAAAAGTGAAAAGGGAAGAATAGATATAAAGATTATATCAATTTGTACGAATATATGTATGTTATTTGATTATGCAAACAAATGTTTATGCTTGGAAAAATGAATTAAAGATTACTCATTGAGCCTAAAACTCACACAACTGTGATGCTTGTTTTAGGTATATCTATTGACAGTGACAACCATTTGTGTTATTGTGACCCCCAAAATTTGAATATCATCCGTTATTTAATAAGAATTTTCTTAAAGGGGATATTTAAATCTTGGACATCATGATTTTAATAGAAATTTCAAAAACCAAACACAAACTTTTTCACACCTTCACAATGAACTATATATACAAATATCCTTCATTACTAAATACAAGTTTAGAAGTTTTACAAAAATTGATTAGGGTTATACAGGAAAAGAAACCAGACTTATCCCATTTCTAATATAACCCTAAAAAATAAATGTTTGTTCTAAACTTTTCAAGTACAAAGGTTTTGAAGTCAGGAGAGAGAAAAACCATGGTACACAGCCCACCTCAGCTTCTTCAATCTACGATGTGAGTCCAGCGGCCAAAAAATTTACACCATCTTGTCTAAAGCGTTCCCTCGGGTCCCTGCCCACACTGCAGGCATAAAACACCGTGAGTCGCAAGACCCAATAAGCAACCCTTACCGACATGGACAACCATCCATAATTTATTCAATTATGCACATAAATCAATTCACAATATAAGGAAAATCCTAGTTCACCTTAAACCATTCTATTCATAATTCATAAGTTCATACATATACTCAAACATGTAACTTAAGAATATGTTTCAATCAAGCAGGCAGCTCTGAGAGATCCACACGGTGTCAGCCCAGCCTACGCGCTGTGGCCAAAAAGTATGCGGGGTTGGCTGGAAAGTACGTGTGATTGAGGCGAGCGCGCGTACTCTGCTGCCACCTCGTGTGGATCATCGATTTCCTGGCAAAAACTCAAACCAAAACCACGTCTTACACAATTCTTCAAAAACATTCAATCTAACTTCCCTTACAATCAATTTTCCTTCGTCAATCTTAAATCCAATTCCATTAAAAACCACAAAACAACCATAACCAATCATACAACACAATCCAATCCATATCAACCAATCCTTCAATTGTATATAAACCTTCAAAATCTCTAATCAAATGCCAAATCAAAATATGGTCGATTCAAAACCAACATATATGAATATAATGATGTGAGTGTATGACCCACAATGCATCTTATATGATCATTCTCAAATTTTCCATTCAATCTGATTTTAAGCCCTGTTTTGGCCAATAAGTTGACGTTTGCAAACGGGCCTTCTGGCCTGGAGTTTTGGTTATAAGAATTGGATATCCATATTACGCTCTGTATTGGCCTCATTATTGCCCTGTTTTGGCTTAGCACATTTGTACATACGTCTGTGTATCGAATAATCAACCACCGTGCCCGCTGTAACATGTTTTATATAGTACCTATAATATTGTGCACTAAGCACCAAATTTTGCACACTAAGTGCCATAACCACTCGCTCATTAATTCTCTTACTCGCTAAGAGTCATTATTTTGTTAAGTTCCATATGCTCATTAAGAGTCCAAATGCATGAATGTTGTATGTAAACTCTATACCACCAATCACACATGGAATTCATCCAACATACCATGCTTTAGAAGTCAACATGGAATTCTACCATAAATGATCATATACTCACACTTTGATTCATAAACGATCATCTGAACGCAAACCACCACATCCCTTCCAATTATAACATTATAAGCAATCTATCATAGTGAATCACACAAAACTCCATAACAAATCATCATTTAACACATCGGTACAAATATGTATATGATCAACACAACAGTATTCAAACGACGTACAATCATAAACAACAAATATTCATTTCAAAGGCACTCATCATATGTCATTAAGCATACCAAACTTACACATTAACAAGCTAACGTAATGTACTCATAACCAATCTTAACACCAATTCAAGCCATTAATCATATAAAACAGTTATTCACAAGCAGATCACACACAAGGATGGTTGCATTCGTGTTGTTACCTCGCAAAACTCGTCTAATGACCTGGTTGGGAACCACCCTCTCCGTGATTCGCTCCTCCTATTAACAAATTAGGAATTTTATCAATCACATGTATGCACGAAACTATGCAAAACGATAAATTAACAATGCTCCTTTTAATGTTCTACCCTATCTCTCTTTCCCACGATAAATACCCCTTTAGCTAACTATATCGTTTCAACCACCATATTTATTTCTTTCCCAACGTTCATTATTGTTTCTATCAACTCATCTAGGTTAACTTTTACAACTTTTATGCTCCCACATACCATTACCATCCTACTTCCTCTAACTTCCCTTTTAAAACCCTACACACTTTCCTACCCTAATTCAATTCTCTCTCATCAATTAATACCTAATGAAATTGACCATACAAACAACCTCAATAGTGCCCAAAGATTCTCACCTAAGCAATGGTATTCAAAACTAAACCTAGGGTTAGGAAACCCAAACTCGTCACTTTGATAGGTCAGCTTTCAAACACTGATTTTGGATTCCTAATTCACAAATTAACACCACAAATGGTTACTAATGGATAGTATACCTATTAAGATTTCTAACAAGCCTTTATTTGCTCAAATCAGAGCTTATATGAAAGAGATATTACATCAGAAAGTTAGGTTAAATAGAAAAACGGGATTTCAATAATTCTAAACAAGAAAGCTTACCGAATTCTGACCACAGACTGATCCTGAAACTCCCAAACACCAAGATTTCGTGAGATTCAATGATGGTTAGGTTTTTTGAGCTTTGAAACGAATAGAAGGGAGAGAGAACGTGAATGAGGAGTTGTAGAGAGAGAGAGGAACAAAGATATATATATAGGTTCGGTTTGGATGGTTTTGCCCTTTTTAACCATCCACTTAACTCTCGACCTTCCCAATCGTCTAAACAACCCCGATTATTATTCCTTTTAACTTATTAATAAATTCTAACAAATTCTCATACCTTCCACTAAATTATTATTTTTATAATTCGCAAAAAATTTATGCTCAATTCCATGTATAATTTATTTAAAGTTTTGTTAAGTAAAATTTTAGGTCGTTACAGTTATCGTCTTCAATTGTTAGTGATCAGGTTGGACAACTACTATCAAATCCACTTTTCTCTTCCGTCAATGACATTAGAAGTTGATTAGTTTCATTTTGCATGTTAATATGTTGTGTTATATGTTGATATGTAGAATATATTCTGGTATGATGTTATACTTAGAGTTAGTTGATATATGAATGATATGTTTTGATCGATATATGGTTGACATATGTTGTTTGATGATGATGTTTGTATATGAAATGAGTGTTTGATAAGGTTTGATATCTATATAAGTTTTTTAAGTTGGAAACATGCAGACATTCAACACGGACCATGCCTAGCTAACATGATGGGCATTTTGAATGATCTGGGCACTTAATTGATCAACACGAGGCCATGCACATGGGGTGTTGATCAGCACGATGTCGTGCTGATACGGAACCCAGGCAACACGATGGTCAACATAGGTCATGCTCTTGTACTGCTAGTGTGACATCCCATAATTTATTTTATTAAAATGATGAAAAATAAATGTTTATACTTAGATATATAAAGGTTGATATGAGGTGTATATGAAATAACTATGGAAATAGAAGAATGCAGAAAATCAAAGAAGTACGAGCAGTGGGAGGAAAGTACGCGCAGTGGGCATGACCACGCGTACTTTGCCATCCACCGCGCGTTCTCCACTGTTTTCTGGAAAAAACTATAAAGTTTTCTCGATTGCCTGAACATTCAAGAAATTATCATATATACTTTAGAGAAAATGTGAGAGAAGGGTAGAGAACTGTGGTTTTTGAGTGAAAGAGATTAATTTAGCAAGAAGAACTTTAATTCTTGCAAGAAACCCATCCAAGTTGACAAGGTAAAGTAAGGTTGATAGTTGGTTTATGAATTTATGTAGGTTTATGCTTTGAATTGATGGATTGAGTGCAATTGAACTGAATTGATGCTAAAATCCTGATATTATGAGTTAAAAACTTTAATGATTCATTGTTTATAGTTTATGATATGAAAATCATTATGAGAATGAATTGTGAGAAGGTTAAGTTATGAAGAAAATTGTGGGAATTGGATGAATGAAGATTTAGAATAATGCTTTGATGATTCTAATTAAAGAATCAATGTGATAATGGTTAGTTAATGAATTGTATACGATTAATTTTGCATAGGAGGATCTGTACCACATTTTAGGGGGAACTGATTCGGTGTTGACATTGTTGATTTTACTTATATTAAGAGGTAAGCATTCTATGCTTACTAAATTTGATCGTAAGATTAATTCTTAAGTGAGAATGTAAAATTATTAAGCTATATATATATATATATATGTCATTATTGTTGGCCTATAATGTTGTGATTGAGAT
>CANYCX010210891.1:0-12507 GCA_948193385.1 Breynia disticha f. nivosa | reverse complement strand
CTCCTTGAGGAAACCCTAGCTTCCTCCTTTTGCCTTTCTCTCCAATCCAAATCTCTCTCTCTCTCTGAATCTCATAATATTAAGAAACAAACAAAACGAGAGCATGTCGAACGCATTGGACATGTCACTGGACGATATAATCAAGAAAAACAAAAAGTCAGGACCCGGATCCGGATCTTCCCGTGGCCGTGGTCGCGGTTCCGGACCCGGACCGGCTCGCCGGTTCCAAAACCGTGCAGCTAATCGAACCGGACCTTACTCTGCCCCTAAGGTACTAACTAAACCCCCTAGGGTTTCAATTTCTTTTTCAAATTTTCAAATTTAATATTTTTTTTATCTATATTCTTTTTGTGTGTCATTTTAGGCGCCGGATTCCACGTGGCAGCACGATATGTTTACGGACCAGGGAGGTGCGGGATTCGCTGGGCAATCGGGTCGGGCCAACGGTATTGAGACTGGAACGAAGCTTTATATTTCTAATTTAGACTATGGCGTCTCTAATGAGGACATTAAAGTAATTTTTTATTTCTTTTGCTAATTTTTTATCTTGATTTATTTTAATGTGCTAAAATTATATTTTGTTAATGAATTGTTATATTAGTGAGGTCTTAGTAGAGTTTGTGGAGAGTTTATGTAAATTATATTCGTAATTTGATTTTCTGCTTAGAATGTTCGTGTTGTAATTGATATTGATTTTTTGTGATCTGAAAAGAAGTTTTCGTGTGAGTTGTGTTTTGTGAAAGGCAGATTAGGATCTTCAAAGTGTATTCTATTAATGAAATAATGAATTGTTATAAATATGCCTTCATGATTAGTTTATATTTTTCAGTTTGGAGATCTTAAGAGTGTTTATTTCATGCAAGTTGCGAAATTAAAAAGGTTTCTACATGTCCTTTGTGTTTGTTTATGTGCTTGTTCTTGCCTGTGATGTTATATTTCTTTATGTAAGTGATGTTCTAATGATGGATTGCATTGTTTGCAGGAGTTGTTTTCTGAAGTTGGCGATCTGAAGCGGTACACTATCCATTACGACAGGAGCGGGAGATCGAAGGTATCAAATCAAGCTTGGTATTAAACTACCTCCTGATGATGCATTCTTTCTGTGCGGCTGTAGTTTAGAAAACAAACTCTTTTTTTAGGGAACAGCAGAAGTTGTCTTCTCACGTCGGACAGATGCTTTGGCTGCTTTAAAGAGATATAACAATGTTCAGCTTGACGGGAAACCGATGAAGATAGAGATTGTGGGAACTAATGTTGCCACTCCTGCTGCAGCCCCCACTGCTAATGGGTTGTTCGGAAATCCAAATGTTGTCCCTAGAAGGTTTTGACCCTTTCTTTTTGGTCCATGGTTCATTTTAAATCTGATTTATGTGTAGCGTATACAGTTACATGCAGCACTTGCATACCTTGATTGTGGTGAATTGCTATTGATTGTGACATGAAATTTGTAACATAGAGTAACTGAGAGCATCTTAGAGAAATAAAATTGTCCATATGAACTTAGTTATATTGTGGAAAATTAACTGATTGGCTTAATTGTATATCTGAACAGTGCCAAGAATGCATTTTCGGATTACATGGTATCACTAGTGGGGGGGACAAATTCACTGTTAAGCTTCATATCTATTTACAGAATTTAATTGACATTTTTATTGGCCACAACTATTTAAGCATATAATTTGTTACATTGTGCACATTGATTTGGCCACCTTTGCTTGGTTTAGCTTTTTCCCTTCTGCTTTTATGTGAATTTCATGCCATGTGTCATGATAATACTTTCCTTTGGTTTTTTGGATTTTGTTCACTGCATCTCTTTGGTGGTTTTACTGACATTTTTCTCTTTGTATTATTGTCTTGAAGTGGACAAGGTAATGGAGGCCTAATGGGAAGACCACGTGGGGGTGGACGTGGATTTAGTAGAGGTGGGCGTGGGCGTGGAAGGGGTCGTGGTGAAAAGGTTTCTGCGGAAGATCTTGATGCTGATTTGGAGAAATATCATTCTGAAGCGATGGAAACAAATTGAAGAAACCTTTTCTTGTGGGTGTCCCTTAAATCTTTCTTTTATCTTGTGTTTGGTGATGCTACAAGCCCTACTATCTTTTGTTTCTCTGCTCTCTACCCTATCTTACACTTTAGAGATGTGAGAACACTAATAGAGAAAACCATTGGAAGCTTTGTAATGTGTGTGGGCATTTCTGTCAGATTGTTCTTTGAGTTAAGCCTTTGGAATTTGGATATGTGGATTAATGATCAACCCTTAGTTTATCTAGTCTGCTGCTGGTTTGATTAGTATTACTATTTTTAAACCTCCCTATTCTACTTGCAAGCTGGGATAGTTAGTGGGACTGTTTATGACCTCTCTGCAAGAAAATTACTGGTTTGCAGCAGTGATGTTAGAGCTTGTTTTGGAAATTTGCTTGATGTTCGGTGCCTCACTTCACATTGTTCAAAGTGAGTATTTGATTGAGGTAAGATTTCATAAATCTAACTTCTTAAGTGTGTTTGTAACTGCTAGGGTTTTCCATTGGTTGATTTTATTAGAAGATTCCTAGGAATGTAGTTACATCTATTCCTTTTGTATTGTCTCCAGGAATTTATAAGTTCCCCTCAATCATCTTTAAATGAAGTAGCATTGTATAGTGAATAGACCAGGAATCTCCGGCTTCAGTCAATTTCATGAATGTTCTTCAAACTACAGTGGAATGTGTTTTCAAGTAACATTAGTATGGTCGTGGCAAATGATATACGGATACAAGGGACTGACATCTGAATTTTTGTTGTTCTTGTTCTGTTAAATCAATATGCAAGGAGTTCCAATTCAGGATGCTATTGTTTAGCATTTCAAGACAAGTTTAGTTGAGCAGTTGTGCTGTACAATGAGCACTTATCTTAGTGTGCCTGTGAAATGATATATGCATAATCATGGCATTGTGCTTTGCCTGCGCAGATCAGCTCGTATCCTGCCGGGTCTTTCTCCAGTCAAGATGGTTGTAGTCTGTTTCATTAATGCCATGTTGAAATTTATATGATATGTTCAAGGTATACCTGCTTCTTTGATTGCTCTCCAAAAAAAAAAATAGCATCTAAAAGTTTCAGATTCATTAGAAGCAAGCTGCTGCAGCTGTGTCCGAAATGGTAAATATGGATTGGCCTCGAAACAGATGTCTACTGCTGCATTGGAAAATAGAGAAATGCAAAAATTCTTTTAAAGATGGAAATCGGAATTTTGCAATTTTCTAGTTTTGGTATTTTGTGCGAGCAGTGAGAAATGATACTCGCTTTCTTATATAAGGTTGCACTGGGGTAGGTGTAGGCGTAGTTGGATCACTGGCGCACTTATGTAGAAGGTTGCACTAATGTATTTTGTCTTGTATTTGTTGTAAAATGGTCATCTTTCTCCGGTTCAAGTGGTAGGATTCAACGTAGTTGTCAATTTGAGCAAGAGCCTCGGATATCGGATCCCTTCTTTTATAATGTGTCCTCGCTTGGAACTCGGCAGCTTTTACTCGGCACCTTGTGGGAACCCATTCTCCTGCTGTTCTTATTGAGCCATTGACGAAAATTCTTTTTGAACTCTTTCATTACATGATGAACATTTTAGATGTCCATACTACATGATATCCAACGTTGGGAGCCAAGAAAACAACAATTCATAAGAGTCAAGGTTCTCACTCACCAACTAGAAAGTCCACCTCACTCGCAAACGAAGATGGAATTCCGACACCAACCTTCCCGACACATTGGAGATCAATATTCCATACATACAAACTTGTTTATACGGTAATAATTCAGCTATTTCTATTTTGTAATGCTATACATAACGAATCAGTGTCTGATTTATTGCTGCAGAAACATACTCTGCAAACTCGTCAGTTGAAAATATAAATCCGTTCTGCAACATCCCAAACAAATGCCTTTTAGTTTAAGTTATTTCCATACATCAAACACCATTTCAATCATCGCTCTGACAATCTCTACATATTTCCAATTCTGAAAAGAAGCTAACAATAAAATGTGGGATGCAATTATACAAAGTTAAACTGTACAACATGTTTTACTCAACCAGTTTCAACATGCATTATGTTTTATGATGGATCAAAACCACATAGGTTCAAACTTACCATCCCATCAGTGTTCTTCGAACTTTATCTACAATCTGATTTCTTGATGCCATGGTTGACAGCTGAAATTTGTCATTTTCCTCCAGAAGAAATTTGTACACTTCCCATTCTCGATCAGAGGATGAGTATCTTCCAATCTCAGCCTGAATAAAACATATGATCCATTAGAGACGTAAACTGTAGAAACCTTCAGAGATGAGAAGATGACAATGTGTAGAATGTGACGATATGATTGACATTACATTACTTGTTGTTTTGGAATAAGTTCTTACCGAAAATATGCAGATCCCAAGTGCTTTTAGAGCAAATGTAACATCATAGAAAACTCGTGGCCTTCCGCTTCCAGATAGCTCAACTGGATTTGCAACTATAAGTTCTGTATCAGGCCCTCGGTTAGCAATAATCACTCGCAATGGATGAAGCATCTCAACCTTCAAACAAAAACATAAAGCGCTTTGCTTCTCAGGATCCACAATCTTCTTCCCATCCCTTTGCTGAATAAACAAGTCCAAATCTCGATAACCATTGCTATTTGGTGAAAACCGACCATAGGAAGTCTGGACATTTAAGACACAAAAAAACATAAGAATTAACCTCAAGTAGTGTATCTGTTGGAATCAATTCGGTATGTCAAGCAAGAAAACAACAATTTTTTGCCAGAAACTATATACCTGAATATTCCAATCTTTCAAAGTTCTCATTATGTCGTAAAGCAGACCCTTGTGATCGACACAATGCACTTGAAGCAATGTATGAGCTGGACTCAGTCCATTGTCTATATTCACATGAGTTTTCTTCAATTTCGTCATATCTGGGCTTAACGCTTGTGAATGAATTTCCTTATCCGATATCTCACTGTGAAATAGTTCTTCCGCAATCACAGGAGAAAGAGTTGACACACCGTGATGACATTGGTAGTCAGAGCCTGCCAACTGAAGTTCACAACTCATACACGACTCACCCAACACTGCATTAAGTTGTTCGCATGTTTCGACTTGCCGGCTTTTCAAGTGTAGCATCTCCCTGGAAATGAATAGCTGCTTGTAAAGGGGGATTTATCACAAACATGATGAAATTGTAATAGAACATCAAGATAGTCTGATACAGATGCTTAATCGAAAAGATGAAAGGAAGTTAATAATATCATCCTAAACTAAATTTGTCATCTCATTTTGGTACCACAAGACATTCAAAAGGATTCATACCCAACAGTACACCACACAAAGTCTATATGTACCCATTCCAGATGAAAATTCAGCAAAATAATAATAACAAACGCAATCAAAGCAAACTAATTAAGAAATGAAATACCAACCATAAAAACTCACAATTTATCAGTTATGAAAAACAGGTCAAGAACCCTTCCGTCCGGCGTAGTCGTAACCTTCACGCTCTGGATTGTAAGTTCCAGCTCACAAAGCACATAAGTAACATCTAAACAAACATCAATCCAAAAGGAAATCAAACATAAAGTTTTAAAAACAATAACCAAAATTTCAGAGTAAAGTCAATTGGATAATACCATGTAACAGGCCCTTCCGGTCAAGGCAAAAGAACTTCAACAAGTAAACCGGAGAAGACGACTGCGAGTGAGACGGTTGCTGGTTGAAGTAAAAATACGAGGCAGAAACTGAGGGGCATACACACATAAGCAGTTGTTTCAAATTGGACCATCTAATAATCGACCGTGAATTCGGAACTACCCAAAATACAATGTAGCACCATATCCCATCAGTTGAAACATCTACACCCGGTTCACACAAAATATCAGCTAAATTCTTCAATTCAAACAAAACAAATCAACGAAATAATTTAAAATAAAATTACGTACCTCCTTTGGTAATGTAAAGACCGAAGTCGAGGATAATTCTAGAAATGTCGCAAGCGAGTCCTGTTTTATCGGGACAGTTAACGGTGATGACGTGCGGTTCGCCAGGGTTTTTGCCTTTCTGGACCAAAACGACGTCGTCGTCGTTCGGAAATTCCATTTCAGAAACTAGAACTGAATGTCGTTTTGATTGTCGTATTGATCTCCTGCGTCTGTCTAGAAGATAGAGAAGAAAACGGAAGTGCGAAAGAGGTAAGTGTTTGTTGGGGATGGAGAGGCAATAACAATAACTGTTTTAGAGAGAAAATAGAGCATGGAAGGAAAGAGTCCACGTCAGCTGAAGTACCCACGTGGCAGTGCAGTGGTGGAATTACTGGTCACTATGTGTGGGCAAGAATCAACAGATAGAGTTAGTTGTTGAACCGCCATTGTTAGTGGCTCACGTGTTCTTGTGATTCAGAAGATTTCAGGAAATTTCTTCATCACATTTTTGCTCGACATTTCTATTTCATGGGTTTCCGTATTTAATTTGTCCACTGTTTCATTTCCTTTACAGAAATATACCAAATATAATAATTAAATCACCAATTAACTCGTCACTAATAGAGAGAAAAAACAAGGTCACCTAATTGATACTAATGGATTCTTAGAATATTAGCTGTTGTGACAACAATGGGCATAAAGAACATACACTACCTCATCTTCCAATCCCTGGACCCAATAAATTAATCATAAATCATCTAAAATTAATATAAATAAAACAATAAATTCTTCCACGATAATGTAATGATTCGATTAAGACGAAAAATTCAGACAAATAACATGTTAAATTGACCCACAAGATCGCAAGAGCCACAAGCAGCTGTTCAAAACAAGACAAGGTGGAATGAAACAGGCCTTTCAACCTTGAGTTGTACCAAAAGGCCCCCAACAATAAAACGAACGACAGACCGTTATCTACTTGTACACATAATCAATGTCGTGTGATTAATCAAGGGTACGCAAAATGCAAAGACGATTGAATTCACAAACGATTTAGACCAATGGAAACTTCAATTTGCGTAATTTCGAAGCGAAATTGTATCACTTCAGTACTGGAACAGTAATTACAATAATAACTAAGTACTCAAACATAACATGATCTATCAAGCTCTAGATCTAAACAACACTGAAGTTCAAAAAAACAAACCAACCCTACCAAACCTAACCCCCAAATCCATAGAGAGTCCTTCCCTGCCTCTTCAACGCATAAACAACGTCCATGGCAGTCACCGTCTTTCTCCTAGCATGCTCAGTGTATGTGACGGCATCACGAATCACATTCTCCAAAAATATCTTCAAAACTCCACGTGTCTCCTCATATATCAGGCCACTAATTCTCTTCACTCCTCCTCTACGCGCCAAACGACGGATTGCTGGCTTGGTTATACCTTGGATGTTATCACGAAGCACCTTACGGTGACGCTTGGCTCCTCCCTTTCCCAATCCCTTCCCTCCCTTACCACGTCCAGACATTTCGAGAAATCGTTAAAGTACTTTGATGTGATAGAGACAAGAGAGTTCAACGTTGCGATGAGAGGGAAATGGAGGGGAGAGGTATTTAAAGTAAAGGGGATATTATTTGGAGCCGTTGGATAGGATTTGTTATCTACGGTGTGGAAATCCTGTGGAGGGAAATGAAACGGATAGTGCTTTTCGGGATTTTGGTATTGGGAGTTTTAGCGGGGTTGGATATTGATCGTTGGATAAGGTTTTATCTAACGGATGTAAGTGACGATTCGTGTGAAAAGCTGTAGAGATCTTTGAGCCGTGGATAAGTTAAATCGATGGTCCGAAAGGGTTCAATATGTTTTGACACGGATCAAGCAGACTGTCCCTTAATGGTCTAGGTGCCAATTTTCCTTTTATCATAATGAGGAAAATGCCTTTGGCTGATTTCAACTCCAAACTTGAATATATTTAAGATATATATATTCAACACATCAGAGAGAAAAAAACAACATATATGCAATAATTTCCTGCTAAATAAGAAGAAAAATGTCAATATCTCATGCTACCACTACTTATCATTATGTGGATTATGGTTACTTTTAGTTGTAATTTCGATTTTGAAATTATGTGACTATAAAATTTAGTAATTTGTATTCAGCAATAGATTATCAATCAATGAGAAATTATCTATTCAAAGCATATTTTTCTCTCTTTTCTCTATTTCTTTCTTTCTCCTTTCTTTTTTCTTTTTTCTTCTTCTCTTGATGTTAATGGGTTCATGACATTGATATCAGAGTACTTTCGCTCTATTCAAATGGCGTAAGGAGGAGCTCATAATCAATAACATCCCTCTCAGTGAACTCTCTTATCTATTTTATTTCTTTTTTTTTCTGTGTTTCTTCTCTCTTTTAATATAAATTATCTCTTTAATTTTTTCTTTTTTTTCTTTTCCTACTTTCTACTTCCTAATTCTTCTTCTCCCCCAATTTTATCTCTCCCTCTTTCTTTTTCTTACTTTTCTCTCACTCGCCTCTTTTTTCTCTACTTACTTCTCTTCCTTCTACTTTCTGTTTCTATCTTTCTCCTTCATTTTTTCTTTTTGTTCTCCTTCTTTTCTACTCTCTTAATTTTCTCTTGTTTTCCTATATTCTCTCATTTTCACTCCTTTCTTATATTCTTTCCTATCGGCCACACTTCTCATTCTTCATTTCCACTTTTTTTTGTTGCTTTTCCATCCTTCAAGCAAGAATTTTGGGTTCGTTTGATATTTATGAAAATTAAAGGACACACTCAAGACAAGATAAGGCAAAGGGAATATGGGTGAATACAACAATTATACAAACTCTATTTTCAACCTTTAAGCGTTGAGGTTAAGACTTATTTTGAGCCGAATAGAATGTCAAGATGCATGTCTACTACTACTTATCATCATGGGAATTATGGTTACTTTTAATTGTAATTTCAGTTATGAAATCATGTGGCTATAAAATGTTGTAATTTGTATTCATCAATAGATTATCAATCAATGACAAATTATCTTATTCTAAATCCTCTTTTTCTCTTTTCTCTCTACTTTTTTCTTTCTCCTTTTTTCTTTCAGTCTCCTGTTGCTTTTGATGTTTATAGGTTCATGACAGTAAACAACATTGTAAAATTTGTAAAAAAATTTAAGTTAATAATTAATACTACAAATAAACAAGAAAAAATAAAAAATAGATTTCATATACATTCACACTATGGAATGAATACAAATCCCAAAAAAATGAAAGAAAAGATGTTTAAAAATGAGTGAAAATTATGAAAATTAAAATTTTTTTTTTTTAAAAAAGACAACATCATTCTTCACAAAATTCGATGACTTAGATCTATTCAATTTATTGTTGGAAACCTAGAAAAATAAAGAAAAATAATTAGTTAAAATAAAGAAATATAATTAGTTAACTTAAAGAAAAGTATTAATTGTAAAAAAAAATTAATACCTCAAGTTGATCAAAATTATCACCAAAAGCAACATCTTTTAAATTAGCAGTTTTACTTTGTGGTTGTTCCTCCGAAAGCAAAAAACAACAAAAAAGATAATTAAACAAAATAACAAAACATTAAAATAATAATTAACAAATATCTTTGAAGGTTTAGAAATACTTTGAGATTTAGACAAAACAAGAGATGTAGTGATTTGTGTTCTCCTCTTCTGCTGCACAGAAAAACAGAAATATTTAAAAAACGTAAAAGTGAAGAGAAAAAAGAACTTACTATGAAAAAAAAAAAGCTTAACTATTTTAGGAGAATGAATCAAAGTGGATTTCTTTCAATTTATAGGACAATTTGAAGAAACATCAAGTTTTTGCAAGATATCAAATGTAGTCTTTTGGAAAGATTTATGAGTTTTAATCATTTGACAAAAGAGTTGAAAGAAATGGGGAAAATGAGAAAACAAAAAAGTTAGGGTTTTATACATAAATGCAACTTGATTATATATAGCTTACAAAAATAACATCTATAGATATTTAAATTACAATTGTAATCGTAGCTTCATTTTTTTCAACTTATGTAACCAACCCACTAATACATTATCTTCTCACTATAAATATAGTTATATTGAAGTATTCATTGATAAAATGTTATTTTTGAAAGTAATGTGTTTTTTTTTTGAAACATGAAACAATGTTGAAATATTTAAAGTATGATTTTCTTAAAGTGTACAATCATTTCAAAAGGATATACTCCGTGTAATTTTTCCAAAAAGTTATAACATTTTTAGGTTAAATTACACATATACCATTTTTAAATATCATCTTTCTATATACTACATTAGGAAACAAATCCCAACAATGTTATTTGTAATGATTCTATTCCCTATCTTGCCAAATTATTTATAGATCAAATCAGACAAGATTCTTCACAAAATTTTCCAATTCAAAAACATAAAGCCCTCTCAAAACACCTCCTTTCTCAAAAAAAATCTCATCAAAACATGTTCTTCTATAACAAACAAGCTATAAATTATGAGTTGAAAGGTTCAAATAAATTTTAGTTTGCAAGAGGTTAAAGGATCGATTACTATTGTCCTTATTTAAATATATATATATATTTTTATTTTTATGAGTTGTCACCTTGTGGTCAACTTGTAGTAGACAAATTATGAGTTGAAAGCTTCAAATAAAATAAAGTTGAGAACAAGTTAACAAAATATTAACAAAAAATTTACAAAAAAAAACAGTGAAACCCTAATTCTCATATTAGTAACACGTATCGTCGTCAAGTTTTTTATATTTTTTCTATGAATTGTCATCTTGTGGTTAACTTGTAGCAGAAAATAAAGTTGACAACAATTTGACAAAATGTTAACAAAAAATTTACAAAAAAAAAGTAAAACCATAATTCTCATATCAGTAACAAGTACCACTGTCAAATTTTTTTACATTTTTGTATGAGTTGTCATCTTATGGTCAACTTGAAGTAGACAAACGAAGTTGACAACAAGTTGGCGCCAGGTTAACAAAAAAACAAAAATTCGAAATGAGAACGTATACTTTTTATATAAAATGAATCATTATACAAATAAAAAATAAACAATATGACAAGAAATTGATAATAAAATTAAGAAAATACACATTCCTAAACATGTCTTTACTCCATTACTCCATTGTAAGTTCATCTTCTTCCTCATCCTTGTAGTCATGGTGTTCCATCTAAGTAAAACAGATCCAAGACTAACCGGAAACAATTAGATTACAAGAAAAGACGTTGACACAATATGCAAGCAAACAAATGGCCACAAGCACTCTTTCTCATCATCAACTTCATCAAAGAGATTTTCATTACCAAGTAGTCTCTCAAAATCATTGTTTTCTGTCATGGATGACTCTCTGAAGAAGGAAAATATTAGATAATTTATTAACACCATTGCATTGTATTAATCGAATGGTGAATGAAACAAATCAAGGACAAGAATTCAAACTTTATGGATTACTAATAGAATGGTGAATGAAACAAATCGTAGAATGAACCATGGTTGTGTCGTCACAGAAACAAAAGTAAAAGCAGAGAATTACCTATTGCTTCATGAAGTGGCAGTGACAGTCTATAACCTCCAAAAATTCAATAAGACATGGAAGAAAACTGTAGCAACAAAGATGTCAAGTATTTAGAGACTAGTTTGAGAGAAAAGAATTTTGTTAATAATTTGACTCTCTTTTTTGTAATTTTGATGTCACATTAATTCAATTAGATTGTATAAAGAAGAAAGAAGAATGTTTTTGGTGATGTTAAGTGAAGAAGAGAGTGAGGTTGAGGAATGCTTGCAGGAGAGATATCGTGATGATGCTTCACCAATTTCACACAGGATGAAGGAGGGTTTGTCAGAGAGAAGATGCGGCTGAAAAAAATAAAGACATGAGAATTGTGAGCGAGACAAACACAACAACAAAAAATTATATAAAATAGTAGTATAGTCTTTAAAATTAGTAAGTCTGTTATATTAGGCATATGTTTCTTTGGTTGACATTTAAAGGAAGTAAACACTTTTAAGGTAACACTGAGTGACCTTTGTTCAACATTTTTACAAATAATTAGGTAAATTATGAAGGTTTGAATTTGAAATTATAAGAATGTCAGGGTATTTTTGTTCATTTTTGTTTATGTCTGTTCAATGTTGGTCAATTATATGAATGCTCGATTTCATGTTTTAAATTGTAAAAATGTCACCTTTTATTCTCTCTAAAAAAACAATAATGAACAACAAAAAATACTAAACACATAACCTGACATTTTTACAATTGTAAACTTGAAATTAGGCATTCCTATAATTGACTAACGTTAAACGAGCATAAACAAAAATAAAAAACATACTCTGACATTCCTACAATTGAGAACACAAAAACGAACATTCTCCTAATTTTCTGCCCTTAAATCTCAACGATGGGCTTTTGAGAGTCGTAATGGGAATGCCCCTAAAAATATGGCAATCCTTCTTGAAGCTCAACCTATTGCTCATGCTGTCATGCCTATGTTGGCATAACAGCATGAGCAATAGGTTGAGCTTCAAGAAGGATTGCCATATTTTTA